>NDGN011365561.1:0-12862 GCA_002564285.1 Tympanoctomys barrerae | reverse complement strand
ATTTGAAACTGTCTAATTGCTATTTGTTTATCAATAAAATTCTGAAAAAAAAAGCTATGAGAGGAAAAAAAAGAGACTCAGTGTTAATATATTGGGAAGAAGGTAGGTTCTTGGGATAGTCATAACTATAAAGAACCACATATATCTAGAAGACATCTGGAGAAACAGACATCTTCTAGGAAAGTCACAACAAAATTAATAAGGCTATCTAACATAAGAAATCTATAAGCATCAGCACAGAAAATAAAATAAAATATAAAATACAAGTTGACAAGACAAAGAAGCAAAATGAAATCCCAAATACAAAGCTCTTACAGGACAAGTCCAGAGCACAAAGAGATAAAGAAATTGGAATCCAATAAACATAATGCTCAGAAATGATAACAGCAGAAGTTAAAAAGCAAATGGAAGAGGCCATACCAAAAAGTCTCTAAGATGCAAAAAGAAATGACAAACAAAATGAAAGAGTTTAAAACAGACACAGATAAACAAATAGAGGAAGTTAGGAAAATGATGGAATCCATAAAAGCCAAACTTAGAGAAGAAATGGGATCGATGAAACACATTCAAATAAAAATGAAACAAATTAAAAATTCCAATGAAATTGTACACAGTAGACAATTGAACATAAGCATAGAGTATCAGCAGATTTAGCACACAGGGATATAAGTAGTAAGCAGGACAAGAAAGATATCTTACAAATAGTAAGCAGCAACAGTAGCGTCAACAAATCAAACCAGCAGCTACAGAATGAAACAAAGAACAACATAAGATTGATTGGAATCAGTGCAAAAGCTGGCAGTGCAAAAGCCATTGAAAACTTCTTTACAGAAATAACGTCACAAAACTTCACAAACATAGATAAAAAAAATTTGACATACAAATAAAGCATATAGAATTACAAATACTCATGACAAAAATAAATCTACACCAATTCATATATTCCAGATTGCAGAAATTAAAGATAACAATATATTAAAATCATCTGGAGAAGTAACTAATCACCTATAAAGAAACAAACCCTCAAAACTAAGTGAATCTGGAGTCTGTATTTCATGCCCTAAAAACAAACAATTTTCAATCTAGATTAATGGATCCTGGAGAACTATTACTCAAAAATCAATGGAGAAATAAGATACTTCCATGACAAGACAACTGAAAAAAGATATGACCATCAAAATAACTCTACAGAACAAGTTGAAGGACATATGAGAAAGAGACAATGAAGACCACAAACACATGAATACCAACAGAAGAAGCTGTAAGGCATGGCAAATATTTGCGCATTTAGTACAGGGTCTCACTATCAGCTCAGACTTGCGGTGATCCTCCTGTTCACAGCTTTCCCAACACTGGGATAGCAGGCATGTACCAACACACCCAGTCTCAACGGCCAGCTCTGCATGCCCAGGGGTGGGATAGTGAGGCATGTGGTAGTGGGGTTTGAGCTCTGACCCCTGTGCCTGCCTAAGCAGATGCTTAGTCTGCTGAGCTATCTTGCTGACCTTAGCAAACATTTAAACAGAGGAGAAATATAGGAAATAAAGAGCAGGAAAACAATATAAAAGGTAAACAGATACATAATAGTTATAATCATTAATTTAAATGTTTTAAAGTCACCAATCAAAAGAAACAGGCTGACAGAATGGATCAAGAAGCAATAACCAACAGTATGCAGTATTCAAGAAACATATTTAACCCCCCAAAATTCATAGATTATAAGTCAAAGTTTGAAATCAATTCTCCATGCCACAGAAACCCAGAAAGAAGCACTTAGCAATTTTACTGGCAGACAATATGAACTTTAGGCCAAAACTTATCCAAAGAGGTAAAGAAGGTCACTGCACGCATGTTAGGTGAAAAACCAAATAAGAGATTACAATCATATTTATGTACCAAACACAGGTTCACCCAACTACATGGAACAAATTTTAACAGATATGAAAATCTAACTAAGCACTACACAATTGTAATGGGGGACCTTAATAACATGCTTTCACAAATAGTAGATCAACTAGACAACAAAAAATAATAATGAACCAAGCCTGTGGACAGTTATAATTGGTAGATGTCTATAAAATGTTCCACTGCAAAACATCAGAACACACATGTTTCTCAGTTGAACACATGATGTTCTCCAAAACAGAGCATATATTAGCCCATAAACATGTTTGCAAAAGTACAGATCATCTCAGGCATACTAGCTGAGCATAGCACGATAAAACTAGAAATAACAAAGGAAATCACTAAGACTACATGAACACATGGAACTCAAATAACACCTTTCTGAACAATCAATGTTTCACAAAAGGAATAAAAGAGCAAAATACACAATATATACAATATGCCAATAAAATATATCAAAACTTATGAAGTCCTATGAGGGAAATTCCTATGAAAGAATTCCTATGAGGGAAATTCATAGCAATGAACACACACCTTAGGAAAACAGAATGAGCTCAAATAAACAATCTAATGTTGGAAGTCAAATTTCTAGGAAAAAAAAAAGAACAAATCAAACCCAAAGCTTGCATTTGAGACAAAATTATACAGATAAGAGCAAAGATTAATGCACTAGATACTAAGAAAACAATACAAAGAATGGATAAATAAAAAGGTGGTTCTGGGCTGGAGAGATATCTCAGTGTTCTAAGAGCCTGACTGGCGAGTGCAGGGCTCTGGGTTCTATCCCTGGCACCACACGCCACACCACTACCAGGCATGCTGAGCCAGCCACTGAGATGGGGCATGCCTATAATTCCAGCACTGTGTGCAGCTGAAACAGGAGGATTAATATTTGTCAGAGCTGCATAGTTAGACCCTGTACCAAATATCTAAACTTAGAAATAAAAACCTGGTTCTTTGAAAGACTAAATAAAGAAATTCTCTTTAATAAGTGGTGCTAGAAAAAAACTGGTTCTCCACATATTGAAGGTTAGAACTGGATCCATGTTTATCATCATCCACTAAACTGAACTCTAAAATGATCAAATACCTAAATATCAAAATGGAAACACTAAATTTACTACAATACAAAGTAGGAGGATATCTTGAACTCATAGGTGTATGTAGAGATTTTATGAACAAATCCAAATTGCAAGAGGAATATTACAAAGAATCAATAAATTGGATCTCACTTTATGAAAAAGCTTTTACTCAACAAAAGAAATCACCAACTGAGTGAAAAGACAACTCACAGAGTGGGAAAATTATAGACAGTTTTCCCTCATATGAAAGAGTTATATCTATAACATATAAAGATTTGAAATCATCAGACATCCTAAATTCAAAGATCCAATCCATAAATGGGCATCTGAGATGAATAGACACCTCTCAGATAAAGAATCACAAACAGCAAATAAACATATGAAAAGATGTTCAATATCACTGGTCATTCAAAAGAAACAATTAAAGGAACACTGAGATTACTTCTTACTCCAGCAAGAATGGCTATCAGCAAAAATCAGTTGATAATGAGTGCTGGCTGGCAGAAATAATGAACCCTTCTCCACTTTTGAGCGAGTGTAGACTGGTGCAACCACTGTAGAAATCAGTGTGCAGATTCCTCAGAAAACTAGAATTGGAGGTCCCATTTGGCTGAAACTCCATACTGTACTCATATGTGAAATAAACCAAAACCATATGTTTAAACATCATATTGTCTCACTAGTGTGAGAAACTGAAGAAGTAAATTAGATCCAAAATGTACAATACCTATTGTGAATTGGGAAGAAACTTTTCTAAAGAAAAGAGAACCTGGGATGGGGGAAAGGAGAAAAGAAGGAAGAGGGGAAAAAAAGATGTATTTATACACAATATGTGTAGTAAGATAGTAAGATATAGCTAATTTCTCTTAGTTCATTGAAAAAATGTGCTAAAATATTTTGGAGATGATATCATGTGTATATTTATTACTCTGAACAATATGCAGAAAAATAAGTTGTGAAGAAAACAACATACAGTATATTAGTCACCATAACTGTCCTGCTAATCTGCTATGAAACTTTTCTTTTTTATTTTTATCTTTATTTTTCTCTTTAAAATAGAAAATAAATAAAATTCTGTTTCATTAATATAATTATATGTACTTGTATTCTTCATTCATTAACATGTTCACATTCCAACTTATACTTTATATGTGTACAGTTTTATTAACCATATTGTTAATATTTTCATTCATGCATGAATTCATTTTTTGTCATGAAAATATGAAAATTTTTGTTTATAGTATGACAATTAAAGACAAATAGATTTAACATTAAGTATACCTGTTTTGCATTTCATTTGATTTCCTAACATATTTAGATTGAGAAATATGATTTTAATGCTTAAAAATAATATTAACATCTGGGAATACAACAATTGCCAATTTTAGTTTCATATTACATGTACTTAAGATTTTTTTAATGGCACTAATTAAAGATTTTTACACTCCTAATAGCCATTCATATCAGTAGAAAAGTTCGTTCACTTATTTGAATGACATTACTGAAAACAGCAAAGTCTTCAAATAAAAAATAAAATGACTGTTGTAGTCAAGTTTGACAAGGGAAAAGATTTGATACAGTACACAGAATTTCTAGGATTATTATAATAATCACCCAATAAGTCAAGTTTAAAAGAGTGCAGGTAAACTACAATGTATCACTGGTTCTTTATATTTCCCAAACACTGTAGATATTAAAGCAGTTTGACTAACAGAAGGTCAGTGTTTCTTTTCAAAGTCACTTGAATCAAAATTCATGAATCCTGCGGTGCACCCTTGAGCGATGACATTTGTAGAGCTTCCACCTATCAGTCAAAAGTTCAGTTTCATGTCAATAAAAATAATAACTAATAGGCTCAATTTTTTTCATTTCGTACATTCTTTCAATCTATTGCAAATTGGAAAAAGAACAATAGCTTATCACTAATTAGATATCATTGTGATGTTTAACGTTGATGCATAGACAACCAGTACAGCAGCTTTGCTGTCTCTGGATGAGCGAGGGAGGCAGGGTGTGGCAGGCTGTGCGCTCTGACTCCTTGCTCTCTGACCCCTTCTGCTCTCTTCCTCCTGAACGTCATCAGTTGGGCCGTTTTCCTCTGCCGTGCTAGTCTGCCATGGTGTTCCTGCACTTTAGCCTTCGGACCACAGTGTCAGGTATTTATCCCAGCAATGGAAAGCTAAACATGCTGATATATGTAAGCATGTTTAGAAGGATTAACGTTATACATAATAATGCTTTATTTTACAGTTTTCAACTGGAAATATATGAAATGGTCAAATAGGCACCAACACAAATTCATAGAAGTAAGCTAGAGAGGAACTGCAATGGCAGGGCATTATTTTTCAGTACGTAACTGGATGTTTTGAATCAGGCTGACTCTGAGATTCTTTATTAAGGCTGATTACATTGCAGATTATTAAAAAGCCTAATAGGACCAATAAATTAGATCCACCTTTCTTAGAAGAAATTGACTAACACTATTTTGTTGTTCAGTTAAGAACAAATGTCTATGAACTTAGCCAGAAGGCTGAGATTTTAATTAGGTATAAAAGCATTTAGGTTAATATAAATCAGATTTCCTTTTTGTTACTCAAGTATCCAGATTGATGGTGGCATTAACATTGCCATTAAATCTTGAATAAATACTAATTTGCCAGCACTTGGAAGAGACTGACCTAAGGGAAATTCTTAAGATGGTATTTTTCTAAATTATCTCAGCTTTTAACGCTCATCACAAATGTCATGCTTTAATATTAATATTTAGGTACTGGTAATCAAATAACACACTTTTTAAACTGCTTTTTGAGTTTAAGACATTAGTTTTTCATTTCTACATTTCTCTTCTTAATAACCAAAAGCAAGTTTCTTAAATAAGGTCAGACGTTCATACCTGCTAACAAATTGAAATATATTCCACTATTCTGAATAAGGAAAAAGATCTAACCTTTCTATCTCTAATTAAATGTCTCTAATTTTCAACATAACTACTTAAAATATATCCACATTCAAATGGAATTTCAAAACCTGATTTTTAGAGGCCTGAAAGGGCACTGTTTCTCCTTCCTCTTTCTCCTCAACATGAATTATTTTATTTTTTATTCTAGTTCTGCACATAATAAAACATTCCAGGCATTAATTCATGTAATCCTCCCCCATACACTTACCCAGTCCTTAACCAGAGCTGCCCATACTCATCCATGGAGTCTACCATGGTCTATCTGTGTGACCAATGAGAGAATTAATGTGTGCACACAGTGGGCCAGAAAAACCAGCTTGTCGTTGAAATCTATAACCTTTTAGGATGAATGGATGATGGTTCAAAATATGGCTTGAAAAATCAGACAACTGGTAGTGACTGTGAACTCTAGCAGTTGCTTTGGAGATGCAGTCAGAAAACATCTGTGTATCAGCAGCGCAGGGTCCGAGGAGCTCATCTCAAATTGCTGGAAATGCATTTGAAAGAGGATTGGGAGCTCTTAGTTTTTAAATATTAATTTTAAAGACTAATGTTGAAAAACATCCTGATAATTTAAAATAGATGACCAATGTATTTCCTTTTTTTTAAGTGACTTACAAAGTACAACAAGATTACTAAATTTTCTTATTTTACTTGCCAGTGTTAAATGGATATCGGTGTAGTTGTTGGTGTAGGAGTAGAGGTCGAGTTCAAGGTCAAGATAAACAGAGATACATGCTAGAGAGTACAGTATTTCTAGTCCAGGTACATCTTACTAGAAGGGATTTAGTAGAAACTTCTTTGATGACAATCCTTTTGTGTGTGGAGAAGAGATCAAAAGCTTACTGAACAAGTGAAGGGCGAGGAAAGAGCAGGAATCTGTGAGACTAAGGATCCACCTAGTCTAGAAGCTTTTTCCTCGTTTCCGGTTGGTATTTAGTACACTATAAAGTTTGGTTTTCATTGTACTAATAACTATGTACTGAACTGCTGTATAAGCACATTGAGTGTAGGTGTTTCCGTAAAGGAGAGGTGGACATTTCTGCAAAGCCTCTTCTACTGGCCCACAGAAAACCATGTGGGTGTTTTCTGAGTGAGCTGAGAAGAAACAGCTCATTTATTCTCCACTGTATTTGAAAAGAGAAGGAACGGCGTCTGCACCAGAGTCGCAGGTGGCGAATTTAGAGGCCAGTGAGCCAAACCGAGGCTGCTGACAACACACAGGGGAGCAATAGCGGCAGCAACGAGGACTCGTAATATTGTGGTTATATTTTACCGATAATGAAATTGAATTTTTGTCTCGATCCAATACAGGTAGAAGAAAACAACAGAAAAGTTGAAAAAACATCCTGAACAATCCCAATAGAAAAATAGAGGTTCTTTTAAAGTGTTTTCATAAATTTATTCTTAGAAAACATGGAACTGAGCACTAAAAACTGATTTGAAGGGAGTGGCTGAAAGTTTGGATTCCAACTGGGAGATATTTACTTGGGAACATCATTGAATGTTCAGTGAAATATATCGAGTTAGTTGTTGGATATATGGCCTTGATTAAAAGCAAAATGTATGAACTAGTGATATATTTTTGAGAACCACCGAGGCAAAACTGCTACTTAAAGCCACAGGACAGGATTCTATAAACAAGGGAGTAAATACTGAAACATGACAAAAAAGGCCCCAGCTTAACCTGTGGAACTTTTCAAAGTGATGACAAATTGCCTGAATAAAGTTCAGAAGGGGCTGCTGGTGAAATGTAACCCGGGTGTGCACTTTCTGAAATAAATTGAAGAGGCAGTTTTAGGATGGATTTTAAGTTCAAATAGAACCTAAAGTATCCATTAAATTTTCCAGGTAAAGGTTATTTTTTAAAGTGATTTTTAAAAAATAATTTTATTGAGAAACAAATAGTAATGAGACAATTTCAAAACCAATTAATAGGAGAGTTTCAATAATTAATACATTGCATATTGTTATCTTCTTAGTGGTTATTCATAGTGCAAGATACTGACATGATATCCTGTCCAAACACTATTAGTGCAAATCTTTCTTCTCATTGAATTAAAGGAAAGTAGCTGTATATCTATCCTAACTATTCTGCATATACAGATAGAAAATGGTCCTTCATTTGCATCCCCTTTTTTTGTTTACTTTTGTCAGAGAAGGGTACTCCATTGCCATCTAAATATTATAGGTGCGTGAATTCAGCAAAATATTCTAACATAGTTCAGTAGTCCATAATAGTAGTGGGTCACCCACAGGACTGGCAATGTCAGAAGTTGTTGACCTGAGCCCTTTACAGCCCAGCGTACTAATGTGGCTTCACCCCTATACCTCGTTTTTGGTAAAGGTTATTTCTAATATTGCAAAGATTGTTTTCTCTATTGGAGCATTTGGACAAAACTGGCTCAAGTGATAATACTAATCATCAAGTCAGAGGCTGGTGTCATTTTCTATGAGACAGAGTAAAAGCATTAATGACTTCACAAGGACTTGCAGGAATGTAATTGGCTTACTTTTATACATGTAAAGCAAAGTGCTAGTTTATATAAATTTTAAAAAGTGACTATTACATTTGTTTTAATTATTTAAAATGCTTCTATTTAAAATGATTGAAGAAGGAACATTAAAGGCTTATATATGTGATTTTTAAAAACTCTACATAACATTTATTAATGTAATTAGCAAGCAGTTTGATACAGTCTATGGGAGTTTTAAATATTACCCTCGAGTAGCTTGAAGCAAAGAGCAGAGAATCAAATGTATTTTTTGACCTTAGTGTAATTGACTGGACTTTCAAATTTGGATAGTTGGCATGAAATGTATATTTCTGATAACTTTGGCTTTATATTTTGGAGAACGATATAGTTGGAAACCTTTCATAACATAGCTATAGTTTGTGTAGCCCCATTTATTCTAAATCAAATTTCTTCATAGAGTTGACAAATTTACCAGACTGGCAATGGTCTTAGGACAAAGGAATGTTGATCTAGATCACTAGGGGCTAGCTGGTGGGGATGGGGGATTCTGTTTGTCTGAAAATAGTGCACTGTTTCCCTCTTTCTCTGATTTTTGTCCTTTATCTATGTTGCGGTGGGTGACGGGAATTCTTTCCCTCTCTTTCTACCTTCCATTTCATTGAATTTATTGGATAAAAGCAACAAGAAAAAGTAACCTACTTAATGTTGTTCCCTCTTAGTATCTTTGAAAAAAAAAAAAAGCACTTATTGATGTAAAGGACTTTGGTTATCAGAAGCTGATGCACTTTGGAAGTAATAAGACCTGGCGTGGCATGCACCACTGGCCCCGTCCCCAGACATGCCGAGCCCGCAACGTAGCCCAGAAGTAGTGGCGCACGCCTGTAAGCCCAGCACTGGGGAGGCTGGAACAGGAGGACCGCTATGAGTCGGAGCTGTGTAGTGAGACTGTGTACCAAATACTTAAATTTTAAAAAGAAAAAGACCTTTACATCCAGGAGAGAAGCCTGCTTCTGCTTTGAACTCAATTGTGAAATGTCTGCAATTATGAAACCATTGAAAACACACACCTTCAAGGCCTCCTAACACTGGGTAGTAGATATGAGACAAGCATGAGTAGTCTCTTTGTAATTCATATGACACTGTTGGAAAAATAAGAATGATTCTATAGGAAAATGATGCGAGGAAAGAACAGAATCACAAACAGCATGTCCAGTCCAATTCATTTCTAATATTCATTGTGCATTCATCTGCATTTTTATAAGAATATTTTATTTAAGTTTATTTATTCATAATCCAGTTATTGTCACTCACTGTGCTATATCCTAAGGCCACGGAGGTGAAGAAATTATGGGCTTTCACGTAATAATCTCGTGAGCCTCATGAGAGAGCAGTATTTATGGTAAACATTAAGACCAAGTATGTCTAATTCATAGTAAATTAATGAATAAATAATCCAGTAGAATACGAAAAAGTCTCTAAGTCTCTAATAAAAATTTAAATATATGAATAAGTATATACCCAATATAAAAGAATCTTGTAATCAATATTTGATTACTATTTGATTTTGCATGCTGAGTGAAACAGAAAATTTTCTAATAACCCCTACTTAGTGCTTAACAAGCTTGGTAAGACTGGTATGATTTTGAAGGATAGCTGTGCACTTCATTGCCAAAATTTCAGTTCAGATCTTGAATGGCTCCAGAGGTGAAGATTAACATGGAGCTTAAGCCAAAAATTAGGTATTGCCTTATTACAGTATAGCTTTCAAATTTTAAAAATAATGTCTACAAAAACTCAAAAAGTCATTTCCATAAATATAGCATAAATAATTTACTGTGTGAATGAAGTAGTTAAAGCATTGTTCTCTTAATCAGTAAGTAATATTTAAGGTATAAATTAATATCATAAATGTTAAAGCCTACTCATTAAATGTTACCCAATATTGTGTTTTGCATTTGAGTGGCTAATATATTAATGAAAAACATAAGTTGCATGTTTTTATAGAGTTATTCAGTGACTGTTCTACTCAATACACTCATTAAATGTTATATAGAAATCACTTACTAATTTTTGTCTCTTTCGAACAATTTTAGGCATGCAGGAGTAAGTGCAGCATGAACAGTGTTCATTGGTCACAAAACTAATACCATGTTATATTCATTTTAGAATTTTTATTACCTTTTCATGTAAAAGTTTGCTCACTTGATTCCACTTGATAGGTGTACTACAAATTACCTGAAGAATACTGAAGTCACAGGCATTTCGTTTATATGAAGTATTTTGCTGTGAACATCGCTGTGCTGATGCGTAATGTCATCTGGCATCCTGCATTTATTCTGTCACATATACTAGAATTTCTGGAGAGAAAAGAATTGGACCACAGGACTTTTGTATTATTACTTTTATCCTAAAATGAAATCACTTTATAGAAAGCCTGGGAAAATTACATTTTCCTTAAGAAGTATTCTTGACTGTCCAAGAAATTATGTTTTAAACACTTTGCATCATTGTCAAACTATAGTAAAGTATTACTCTCTTCAACTTATATATACTTTACTTTTTCTGAGGGAAGCTGAACATCTTCCATATGTTTAGATGTTCTACTTCAACATATATTCTACTTCAACATATGTTCTACTTCAACATATATTCATTTTATGTTATTTAAGTCAATTTAACCTGGATTTCTGTAGGCATTTTACAAAATGGAGACATTGGAATTTTTATTGTTTTATATTTCACAAATGCATAAAATGTTTTACAAATTAAAAAAGTTTTTCCAAGTTATTTTGGATTTTGACGGTTTTGTTTGCTTTAATTTTAATATATTCCTGTATCCAATTGTTCTTTTAAGGCACCCAGCTTTTGGAATAACATTAGGCATCTCAAGTACATTTCGCTTATATCAAAAGATATTTGTGTTTTCAAAATACTATTGGTTATATTCATGTGTTACATTTACTCATTCCTTTAAAAGGATATGCCAATGCTAAATGCAAGTAGATAGATGAGTGAAGTGGTGAGGCAGGACCTGCAGGTGCCTCAGAGGAGGGGCTGCCATCGTCGGCGGGCTAGGGCCCGCCAAGCTTTCAGCTAGTGGGTAGAGTTGTTTTGAAAGATTTCACCCACTTAAAGTTTATACGTGTACAAATGGGAGTCTGCAGCGGTCAGCTTTGGCGTTTCGGTTCCGCAAGGTCCTCCGCATGGAGTCCACGTGAGCCCCGCTAGGGCTTTCGGGAGCACACGGCGTGTCTTGAGCTCTAATGATGGTGTTCACGCCACAATTCTATTTTAAAAGTTTAGCTTTATTTTTTTTCATGTTTAATCCTGAATTTCTTCTGTGTGATCTAAAGGAGGTAAACAGGAAAAAATGTTACATTTTTCTTAAATGTTCCCAACATACATTCTAAAGAAATTAATTTGGACATACTAGTTATGTATAAAATGTATCTAGATGAGGAGGGACTAGCGCTGTACCGTTTTAGGTTAGGATTCTGTGTCAACAGTAGAGTTTGCAAACTGCTTGCAAATGTAAAAGGACAGATTGAAAAAAGATTATTTTCTCTGGGAGGGGTGGAGAAGGACAGCACACACACGTCATAGATTCAGCAGCGTAAGGGCAAGGAAGTGATTTACAGATTAAATACATGTTTTGACCCCTGCCACATCTGTTTTTGAATTCAATTAAGTCAATTCCTTCTGATAAATCTACTTCGGTTTAGTAGACTGTTCAACTGATATGCCTTTTATTTGCCTAATAACTGTTATATATGCAGAGGACGGTCTTAAAGCTAAGTCAAAAACTATACACAGTGCTTGCTTGACTCTAACAACTAGAAAACAAAGCGTGGTTACTGTTTGCTTTGGTATCTGGCACAAGAGCTCAAAGGCAGTTATAAGAGCAATATGGGTGACATTCTGACTTAAATATTGATGTGAAAGTCTGGTGTACACATTAACAGTAGAGACACACATTTCACACTATAGACCTGTTGAGCATCTGTTATACTCAAAGTTGATTCATTTTACAAATAATCCTTGATAAAATTATTTGTAAAATTATTTACAAATAATCAGGCCTGGTAAAAATAGATATTATCTCTGACAAAATAATTACCTATATAATTCATTATTGTTCAAAGGAGTTCATAAAAATTAAATGATAATTACTCAATGATATTTAACACATATTTGTAAATTAAGGAAACTTCATTAGTATCTGCACAATAAATCATCTCATAATTAACAAATAAATGCATGCATTTGGATGGATAATAAGTTATTGGGTGAATGTAGTGCTAAGGAATAGAGCACCATTTTAAAGCACTTCAATGTTTGATGTGATTTTTGAAGGTGAGTTTCACTTAGATAAGGAACTAATATTTAAATAATTTAAAAGTCTTTGAGATTTAATTACCAATGTTAAGCTGAGCACATGT
>NDGN011365535.1:0-22282 GCA_002564285.1 Tympanoctomys barrerae | reverse complement strand
CACATTAGTAGTGATCCTCCTGATTTCTGCCTCCCAAGTGCTGGGATTACAGGCGCGCACCACCACACCCGGACTCCATCGTCGGCTCAGCGCACCCAGAGGGTGGGGCTGGCGTGGCACGCAGAACCAGGGATCGATGTATAGTAGTTTTTGAAGCATGGCCATTTTCACTATGTTGGTTCTTGCTACCCATGAGCAAGGGATCTCTTTCCATTTTCTGATATCCTTTTAAATCTCCTTTTGCAGTACTCTACATTTCAATGTAGATGTCTTTTACATCCCTAGTTAGGTTGATTCCAGGTATATTCTTTCTTTCTTTCTTTTTCTTTCTCTTTCTTTCCTTTTTTTTGATGTTATTTTAAAAGGTGTTAGTTCTCTAAGTCCCCTGATAATAAATTTGTTATTCATATACAAGAAAGTTTTTGATTTTTGAGTGTTGACTTTATATCTAGTTGTGCTACTATATTTAATTAGTAAATCTAGCAGGTTTTTTTCAGGCTAAATCGATTGATTTATTGGAAATCTAGCAGTTTTTTAATGGAGCTTTTGAGGTCTTCTAAGTAGAGAGTATCATGTCATCTGAGAATAATAATTCCCCTTCTTCATTTCTGATCTTTATTCCTTTTATTTCTTTATCTTGCCTAATTGCTCTGGCTGAAGTTTCCAGGGCTTTGGTGAATAACAGTGAAGACAGTAGACATCCTTGTTTTGTTTCTGATTTTAGGGTAAAAAAATTCAATTTTTGTCCATGTAGTACAATGCTAGCTGTTGGCTTGAAATAGATATTGAGATAAGACATTGAGATAAGACCATCTGTTCCAGTTTTCTATAGGGCTTTATAATGAATGTATGTTAGATTTTGTCAGAGGCTTTTTCTGCATCTACTGAGGTGATCCTATGATTTTTGTACCTGGTTATGTTAACATGGAGTCTTAACATTTATTGATTTAAGTACATTGACCCATCCCTCTATCTCTGGGGTGAATCCTGCTTAGCCATGTTGTGTAAGCTCCTTGGTGATTTGCTGCATTCTGTTTGCCAGTATTTTAGTGAGAATTTTTACATCTGTATTAATTAAGGTTAAGCCTCAATTCTTAATATTATTTTTTCTTATAATTTCTTTTTTGTTATAATCATTGCTCTTATTTTTTGACAAAAATTGTATAATTTATAACATTCAACATTATGTTTTGATACACATGTAAAGGACCACATCCAACTAGTCTTGGATGGAAATAGTCAAAAAAAAACAAGTTGCATCTGTACTGAACATGTTGTCATTATTCTCTAGATAATATGGCATAACAGCTATCTACACAGCATCTATATTGTGTTAGGCATCCTAAGTAATCTAGAGATGACTTAAAAGTACTCACAAGGATGTTCATAGGTCAGATGTCAACCACACACTGTCTCATATAAAGGACTTGAGCATCCGCAGATTTTGATGTGTGTGGCAAGGGGCAGTACCAGTGGAGGACTGTGTTTATACACTGTGAGTTGACCAAATCGATCTGATATACATATATATTCATGTATGTATATATGTTTTCATCTCATTGTTTTTTGTGAGAATATTTAAGATCTACCCTCAGAAGTTTTCAAATACATCGTGTATTAAATATAATCATACTTGTTAGTCGATTCTTCAGATATTCATCCAAATGATGTGAAATCTTTCTTTCATGTCAAATTCCTTAATTTTATAAACACTAGACACTGATTTTTTAAAACCCTAAATATTAGAATGGACAGAATGTTTGCTAATATGAGATAGGATCATAGGAAATGAATGGCAATAAAGAACTCTACAAACTAGTGGACTTTTTCTTCAACTTAAATGAACTCAAACTTTTATCCCAATCTTCTTGTCCATTAGTCTTGTGGATAGTTGATTTTGGCTGTGCTTGGTTATCATGCAGTAGTAACTGGGGTGTGGGTCTAAAGGAAAGAATGTTCTCCTTCAGTCTGTCTTCCTCCTGACCAGCACTTTTAAGCATTGGGGGAGTCAGCGCCTAAGCCCAGGACATGTTTACTTGTGTCAGTCATGTGGTGTGAACTGCTCCTACTCCATCAGCTTTGGGCAGTAGGTTCACTCCTGAGATCAATTTGGACCAGTTTGGTTGAACTCTGCAGGCTATAGAACTATGTGTATTAGGAAACAGTGATTGATTTGGAACATGCTTAACTACTCTAAACACTGGAATTTTCATATGTAACTACAGATACTATGCTGGAAATACTTGAGATTTATTCCTTCAATTTAAAGTCATTTTCTAGTTAAAGTTAATGCAGTTGATTGACAAAAATATACTTTCACCATATTTATTCTTGGATTTATCTATTTTACCAAGGGTACTTTTATGTCATGTGCTGGAAGCACAATAAAATGTTAGAAATGAAGAGGTGACTAAGGCACAGTCCCTGTGTGCAGAAAACTTTGAAACAAAATATTTGACTTGGATTAAAATGATTTATATAGTGATACTTATTTTAAGTAGGTCATGTAATTAATGTTAGATTTTGTGGTTTAATATTTGGGGGATTATTATCTTTGTGACTTTTTCCATGGGACTCAGGCTTTGGTTCTCTTAACAGCAAGAGAATCAGGATCTAATATATCTGTAAATTATTTATTTTATAAATATTTGCTAACTACTTTGTGACATATTACTGTATTATCTCCTGGAAATGTAATATTGTAGCAAATACTAGCTTTCCCCTCATAGAATGTGCTGTCTCGGTAATTATTGATGGGGCTTAGCTGGGTATTTTTATAGTGCTACTGTACATGCCTTGTTGTCTACTTCACATTACTGCCTTGCCTGGTTTTACTTTCACTATCTATTGGTATATTCAGTAGTACATCACAGATATATGGAGTTAAGCTGTACTGCGTCATTTTACTTTTGTGAAGCAGGGGAGGGAAACACAGAAATAACCAAGCTTCTATCATAATCTAATAATAGCTTCTTTCACCTTTGTTCAGTAAGCCAACCATAAAAAATTGTACTCTTTTTGCATTTTTGTGAACCTAATGATACAGATTCTTTACAATAGCCTCATGTGTTCAAGTCTTACTAAAGTAATAATTCTCTGCTTGTGATTTAAAAAAAAATAGTGGTTCTGCTGTAGTATCTGAAATGTTTCTAAGCTTCTCACTGCCCTTTCATATCATTTTTGTGTCTGTCTTCTCCAACCCATGCCAGTAATTCTCTGTGTGCTAAAGAAAGTGCTTGGTAGCTGAAACAAGACAGTCCTTCATGGATGTCATTGTGGGAGCTGAAATTGATTAAGTTTTACTTCATTGTGTAATTTTAATATCTTTGCTATCATGATTAGTTTTTAAACCTGCAAAATTTCTACTAGCCACTTTATTCAAAGCTAATTACTTAAAGTGATCATTTTTGTCAGAATAGCTATTTCATGGGTAGTACAAAATGTTCATGAAATGTCACCTTTTTTCTTTTCAGTCTTGAGAAATGGTGCTTGGGAAATTGTTCACTGGGAAAAGGTATGGATTGATTTTTATTTGTTCTAGCAGAAGAAATACATAGAGGTGTATCTAGTAGATATAATTTTTGCAAAAACCTTAAGCAAATCTCAAGGATTCCACTATGAGAATGATTAAATAACTAAAGTTGTAAACATGTATGGAGTCTTCAGTTAGTCACATCCATTTAATATTTCTGCCCTAGAAAGATACTAGTTTGAAAAGAAATACCTAGGACTTTTTTGTTTCTTTCATAGTATATTTTGAGTACTGTTTTCATAGATTTTATTTAATCATGAGCTGTTTTGTGTTGTAACTTTTGCGTTAACCATCTACTGTCCAAGTAAAAAGAAGCTATTTCATAATTTCATATTTTATTTCAAATTCATATAGTGAGACTAATGATTTTTGTATACTACTTAAATTCATTTATGAAAACGTCATTTTCTAGTGAGCCAGAAATCAGTCCCATAACACCAGAGATTCTTTTTCTCACTGAACCTCCAAAACATTAGGGAATTGAGTCATAATTTAACAAATGATATCCAGGTGACCGTTCTTTTCAGACTTCACTTTCAAAAGGTAAGCGATTATTACTCCCTTAATTCTGGAGGATTTAGTTGTTAGTCATCCACAAGTGACTTGCCTTGCTAGCCTGGTAAATGGCTTTTTGGAGGCCGGTCTACCAGTGAGGATTTGTTTCCTGGGCTTCAGGACATGTGATGTATCACATATGACAGTACCAGACGTGACAAGACTATGAAGTGTTTCCCACAATCGGTTCATTTGCACCCCATTATTTCCTAGTCAGTTCACATTGGTGCATTTGATTCTACCTCATGATGTCCACGGACACCTTGTGTCCCTGCAGAATAGGATCCCCTCTCAGTAAGAAATTGCATTTTTGTGGATTTTTAAATAAATGGACAGAATACTGACATCTCTTCTGAATAACTGAAAATGTATCTCTCTCTCTTCTTTGTCCTTTGACATAAAAATAAAAAAGATGGTAATACTTTGTATTTTATTTCTATGATAGTCATCTCTGTTTTCAGCAGAGCAAAATAAAAGGCAAGAAAACTAAGACACTTTCCAACTAAGTTTCTTTGACAGTCTTTTCTGGCACTTATGGATATAAACATTTTAGAAAGAAGACAGATATATTCACATATAATAAATTGAATTTATATTTTCAGTACTAGGGCTGTCAGTGTAGTTAAGATACATGTATATCCTAACAAATTAATACATCAGTTTCTTAGCTTCTTTCCTAGACTGCTTGCTCAGGAAAAAAAAATGCCAGTAAGTAACCATCTGCTGCCTCACTCTTAAATTAACTTTTGAAACTTATTTTCCTAGTACACAGGCAGTATTTCAAGATTGTGCTAATTATGTATGGAGTATTGTTACTTCTTTTTATTTTTTTATTTTTATATTATTATTATTATTATTTTTGCAGTACCAGGGGTTGAATTCAGGACCCTGCACTTGCCAGGCAAGTGCTCATTCTTTTTAAATTTTTGAAGAACAAAATACTAGATAA
The DNA here is from genome assembly GCA_002564285.1 of Tympanoctomys barrerae. Taxonomy (NCBI): domain Eukaryota; kingdom Metazoa; phylum Chordata; class Mammalia; order Rodentia; family Octodontidae; genus Tympanoctomys; species Tympanoctomys barrerae. The sequence goes on along the minus strand of NDGN011365535.1, from coordinate 17,246 downwards.
CCAGCCATAGTTACCCAAATTATAACATGTTTCAGTCATCTTAGAGAGCAATACTAGAGGGATAGACTTTAAAGGGTTGCCAAAGTCATCTAGCTAAAATAAGCTGTCATTTAATAACTAGAATTAGGCAATTAAAACTAATAAAATTAAAACATATATTTGACATTTGCGAAGAAAATATACTTTAGGTACTAAATATTCACATAAATAAAAAAATATGACATAATCCTTGAGAAACTAAAAAAACATCAATTCCAAATTGTCAATATAATCCCAGGAAATTACTATTTTTCCTACCTCATTGACTAGATTATTAATTTCATTTTCAAAAATATACAATTGAAGAAAATTGAAGAATATTGTGCTAGAATAAATTGTACTAAAATGGAAAGAGAAAGTTATTAAAATAATGTGTATCTGTTTCAAAAATAGGCATTGTTGAGTAGAATAGTACAATAGAACTAGTATAGAAGAAACTATAGTGCCCTGAAATAAATCCTATTTATTATTTATCGTTATAAAAGGTGCAAACATAATTGGTAAGATGATTTTTTATCTCCTGTTATTACAGATTAGCATTTCAAGAAAAACACTTGAATATAGAGTTTATATCCAAGCCTCTACCTATAATATAAATTCCCACTGGCTAAAACAATCAACCATGTTAAAGCATTGGTTTTGAAAAGCATGCAAATTGAAAAAAAGGTTTTAATAAATATTTGAATCTCTCAAGCTGGAAGGAATTTGATTATATAAATTTTAAAACAATTGCATAACAAAAACTACCATTAATAACTGGGCAAGATATGTAAAGTGTTTGTACCCAATGGGACAAATGATTGAGATTGTTGTTGGGAAAAATTATAGCCAACTGTCCCTCAGACAAAGGACTTGTATGTAGAGCATATAAAGAATTTTAAAAAATGAGGACCCCAAAATTCAAAGACCCAATCCAAAAATGGGAATCTGAGATGAATATACACTTCTCAAATGAAGAAATGCAATGGCAAATAAATATATGAAAAATGTTCCACATCTTTGATCATTTGAGAAGTGCAAATTAAAACAACGCTGAGATTCATTCTCACCGCAGAAAGAATGACCATTATCACGAAGTCAGCTGGTAAGAAGTACTACAGAGACTGTGGAGTAAAAGGAACTCTTCTCCACTGTTGGTGAGATTGTACCTTGGTACAACCACTATGGAAATCAATGTGGAGATTGCTCAAAAAGCTAGGATTGGAGGTCCCATTCAACCCAGCTATTCCCCTCCTCCTGGGTATGTTTCCAAATGAACTAAAAATATCATACCACAGTGATATGTATGCACCCATGCTTAGAGCAGCGTGATTTGTTGTGGCTGAATCCTAGAAATACCCAAAATGCCCAAGAATAGAGGAATGGATAAAAAAGATGTGGTATTTTTACACAATGGAGTGTTACTCAGCTATAAAAAAAGACAAATCTGAGGCTTTTATAGATAAGTGGATGCAACTAGAGACCCTACTCATAAGTGAAATAAGTCAGACCTGCATGTGTAACATTTTATTGTCTAGCTAGTGCAAGAACCTGAAAGAGTAAATAAAATCTGAAAAGTACAATAGATTCTGTGAAAGGGAATGAATCTATCCAAAGGAAACGAAAAACTGCCTTGAGGAAAAGGGCAGGATGGAGGGGACATATTTGCATATGTATGCAGGATGGCTTGGATAATTTTATTCCTGATTTCTGCTGGTCTACAGAGAAGAGCTGTTGATGCTTAAATTTTTTTCCTTGTACTTTTTAACTCCTTGTAAGTTTTTTAAAAATCAATTTTGCATGCTTATATCTGGTAATCAGAACCACTAATTTGAAAATAACATTATGCAATACAGCAACCATCGTTGAATTCCTATTTTATGGAGTTCTATATTGTTTCTAATGTGTTTTTAAAAACTATTTTATAGTCTCTTTAGAAAATAAACAATGAATAACCACTACAAAGACAACAATATGCAATGTATTAATTTTTGAAACTGTCCTAATCGGTTTTGAAAGTATCTCATTACTATTGTTTCTCAATAAAATAAATAAATAAATGAAATAATTGAAACAATTTACAAATAAAATCACAAAGGATCAAACTTTGGTTGTATCAGAGGCAAATATCTCCTTTTGTGTGGTGCCAGGGTACCCAGAGTACTGCTTTCATTTATTCCAAGATAATTTTACTTCCATTATGAATGTTTGGGTTGTTCAGATTACCAGGGATAGGCATGAAAAATCAATAAAGCAATTAAGCATTAACTGTTTCTTTCAATAACCCAATAGAAATTTCTAGTATAATTATCTTAGCTATTATATGTATATTTTCCCTTCCCCCTTTACTTCCCATTTTATATATTTTCTATTTTATTCTTTATTCATACATACATATATAGCTAGGTAGATAGATATAGTTTCTCATGTAAGAAAGCCGTGCACTATTTAAGCTTGTGTGTTTGACTTCACTTTATGTTCTTAGGTTGCATCCATTTACATATGAATGCTTCAAGTTTACCTTTCTTTGTGGCAGATTAATACTCTGTTGCATTAAATACCATATTTTTTTAGACATTCATCTGTGGATGAGCATATATACTGCTTCCAAGTTCTAACCATTGTAAATTGTGCTGCTATAAAAAAAAGAAAAATTCAAAAGCTTCAATAAAGAAAGCAATACATAACAGGAAATATAATAAGGAACAAACTAGAGGCTTTAGCCAACGTAATAGTAAATGTCGCAAATCTAGACAAATTGAAGCCTCATTTGCTATTTTTTCATTAAATAAAAACAAACTCATTTTAAATTATTTATTACATATTTTATTTCCATATTATCATGGATTAGCAGTTTGACTATTTGTACTAAGAACCATAGAAAAGAGATTCTGGAAATTTGTCCCAAGAAAATGATTATAAAATAAGAACAAAACTTCACATTTATAAAAATGTTTATACTTTAATATATTTATAATAAAATTAATATACATGATATAAAACAGGGAAACATTTTATAATTATGGCATTCTGTACTCTTGTATATTGCATGAAAAACAGGTGATGTCATTTTACAAACTATGATACTGTGCAAAGAGAGACACACAAAAAATGATGCTAATTATTCAGCAGATGCCTACTATGTGTGCCAAGTAGTGAGCACCCAGTAGGACCAAAGACCCATCAGGACTCCTATGTCATGAGTTTATAGGTGAAAAGAAGAGGTTCTTGTGTGCTGAGATGCCCGCCATGACTTTTTTAAAATGGTGTATTTAACAACCAGACAGGCACAAAAGCTGGTTTACTCGCTGCCTTGGCAGGATGATGGTGGCAGATCTTTTCCATGGTTTATATAATATTCTGTGGAATTAAAAATAACATCAGTAAGCCAAAGCCTGGTGCCTCCCGCATACCAAGGCAGTCTGAGAAACCTGAGAGAAGGCTGGCTTTCCTTGAGGACGTTTTCTCTCTGCCATCCCAAATGTGTGGCTGCTTACTAATGAGCTTCTGGGGACTGCAGACTTGCATGCCCCCTAGCCTTTCCTCCCCAGCCGGGCGGACTGCAGGCCCCAAACAGCAATAGGGCTCATCCCTCCAGTTACTGCCCTGAAGTGTTTACCTGTTGCACAATATTAGGTTTCAAGTATTTAATTTTAAAAGAAAGTGTTGCAATTAAAAAGCTTCACATGAAGATTGCATCTCTCTTCATGAAATTTAAGCAGCGGCTTCATTACTGACAACGCAAAGATCAGTTCTTTCATTGAGATGCACCTGAGACTGCAGGTTCTTTGTTTGTTTGTTTGTTTTGTTTTAATGTATTTGGTTGTTACAGGATCTCATTACACAGCTCAGACTCATAGTGATCCTCTTGGATTTCAGCCTGCCCAGCACTGGGATCACAGACAGGCACCACTATCCCCACACTCTGTGGCCGGCTCATCCTGCCCTAGGAGCAGGGCTGGCATGGCATGTGGTGCCAGGGAACGAACCGCGGTCCTGGCTCTTGCCTAAACTCACCTAAGCAGATGCATTAGTCCACTGAGCTATCTCACCTGCCTGACTGTAGGTTCTTGAGATAGCAGTGCAGCTAGAGTACGCAGATGAATAATGTTAAAATCCGTGCAGTCTTCAGGCTTCGCTGGGAAGAGACGCGATGGGTTGTATACATGCACGAAAAGTCATCTCTAAAGTTACTTTAATACATGAAGTCTCCACTATGAAATGCACTTTATTGGATTAAGACTGTATCTCAGAAAAAAACTTCCAGGCATGGTGACACACACCTGTAACCCCAGCCCTCAGGGACGAAGAGACAGGCAGATTGCAAGTTTATATCCACCCTGGGAAATTTAGCAACTTAGTGAGCCTCTTGTCACACAATAAAAAATAAGAGGGCTCGGAATGTAGCTCAGTGCTGCAGCTCAGTACTGTAGCCCCGGGTTCAGTTCCAGGTACTCCTCCCTCTGAAACAAAATTCCTTAAAACAGATAGAACTATCCTGGGACCTAGAATTGGAAATAGCTTGATTTTTAGTCAATTGTACTTTGATAATAGTACCTTTTGCTTAATTCACTGCTAATAGGGTACCAAAAGGCCTGGAATTTCTATGTTGTTCACTTGGCTATTTTGGGGTTGAACCTGATTTATCACAATGCTCCTCCAATTTATGTATGCCTTCAAAGCCTTTACCAGCTTTTAAAATTTTTATTGATAAATTTTAGATACACATAATGATAACACTGACCATAGGGCATTTGTCCCTGCCATCTGGGCTGTTTTTTCTGTCTGTTTCTGATCTGCTGGAGAGGAGAATGCTACATTAGGAGCTCAGAACTGAAAAGGACAGTGGTGTGTCTGGATATCTTTGAGAAACTGATCAAAAACTTAGGCAAATAAATGTCCTGCTAGCCAGGTGCACACCTGTAATCCCAGCACTCAGGTGGCTGAGGCAGAAGGATCACTATGAGATCAAGGCTAGCCTGAACTACAGACCAAGACCCTGTATCAAAAAACAACGCATATGGGGCTAGGGAGATAGCTCAGTAGAATAAGTACCTTCTTGGCAAGCACATGGTCCTGAGTTCAATCTCCAATATAAAAAAAAAAAAAAAGCGTAAGTGTTCTACTTCCTTCAAGTAGTGCGACAGCTGCTGTAGCGCTTGATGAGTCCTTACTACTCCTTAGGGTAGCTGCCCTGTACAATATTGAGTTCTTAATATTTTCTTCAATTAAAGTCACAAGTCTTTTTGTCTTACAAGAAATAAAAATGTTGGAAAGCGGTGACATCAGTTAGGGATTTTGTACATCTAATAGTTCAGCTCCCAGCTCTGGGATGGGGGCAAATGTGGCCTTGCTTTTATGAAGCATATAGCTGAATCAAGGAAGAAACATGAACGTACTCTAATTGTGAAAGAACAGTTAGGTGGCAACCTACGCACCGTTCGAAGGGTCATGACTCAGAGAGTTTTTTGTCATCTCATCAGTGAGTGTCATCAGGGTACTATCACACATTATTTTAGGGTCTAAATTATATCTCTACTTGCAATTTTTAATTTTTCCTATTTGCACGTTTTTGGTTAAGAAATGTTTGACTCCAACATCCTTCACAATTTGTCCATTTCAGGAAGTTCACCTTTCACATTTCAGCTAAAGTAAATCCTTTTGAATCCAGGCATCTAGAGCTCTGCTCCCTGAGTAAGCAGTGTACGGATCACAGCCTAGAAGACATCTCCCCTCCTCTTCCTTCCAGCCTGTGAAGTAGAACAGAGTGTGCTCCCTGCAGTAGTTGCTTATTATGCTTCTCACCAAGGATACTAGTCTCTCCTTCCCCAAATAATATGTTCTCTTAGAATTCAAGGAAAAATAGGCAGAGGGAAGAATGAAAAAAGCTATCCTTCCCTCCATTTGCTACAGAAACTTACTTTTAGGTTCATTTGTATAGTAAGAGAGAGAGCGACACTCCTAAGAGGAGTGCACCCATGTGACCTGTCACCTTAGTAAGGTAGGTTATTTACATACACTAGTTGTGTTTCTTAGTCATTTTCAGAAGCTTTGTGACAAGCCTGGCACTTACATTACTTCTAACCATTTCTGACCATACTGCATTTTTACTTTCTTTTCATGTCATGCTCAGAAATACGCTTACAGGTGGTAAAATATAAAAATTACTTTATTTTTAATTTGAACTAAAGTGATAATTTCAGTAAATTTACTTATGCAAAAGTCAAGACAGACATGGGTTTGAATCTTACCTTTTCCACCTACCAGTCCTGAGGAAATAGCTGACAATCGCAAATGTACATTCTTCCTTTCTAAATTATGCATTACAACTAATACTTGCTTTTAAAGGTCACTATGAAAAACAACAATCACATATATGATATAATATTCTCTCCAGTTTTGTTTAAACTTCCTTAAAAAGTGTAAAGATTTCAGTAGATGAAATCTTCCTTTTTATTTTTATGTCAAAGAGAAAGAATATGAGAAGTTGAGATGTCTAGTCGATAGATGGGATCGATTGATTTGATTAAGATAAATTGTAAAGTACTAATAAAACAAAGAGGCAGCACCAACTTTCAAAAAGATTCTGATTCTTGACCTCACATAGATAACGTTATGCTGTCTTGTGAAGATCAGTAGTTGTTATTTGCCAGTTACCATTTTTCTGTAGTTGTTGTTTTAGTACAATGGGTTATATATTTGTAACTATCTTTCCATGCAGATAATTAACCAATTCCCAGTTTTCTTTCAGGTAAATGTTGGAGATATAGTTATAATAAAAGGCAAAGAGTATATACCTGCTGACACTGTACTTCTCTCATCAAGGTAGAGATACCTACTGATGCTCAAACAGTGTAGAGGATGGTTTCTCTACCCTGCATTGACCTTGTGATTTCTCCAAGGAAATAAGGAATAAACGAAGAATTTTAAACCTCTCTAATGATTTTTAATTAAGCATTTAAAAACTGATTGGACCACTTTCATGTTTGCCTTATAGAATAAGTAATAGGTACTATAGAATTCAAAAGTTGTAATTACAATTGAGAACCTTTTCTTCCTTGAATGTGTCCAGATCCATGTGTGTGGACCATCACCACTTTTTAATGTTTAAAGTTACCTGTCATTTATTTTATATCATCCATGGACTGGGTTCTGTCAATGTTATCTTTCAATTCTTTTTCATCATAAGTTCCTTTATGATGTATTCATATATCCCCCCAAAGCTTCTTGATTCTTATGGCGAAGTGGTACAAGAAAATGGATGAGTGATTTCTTTTTATCATCATACCTTTTGAAATTCCATCCTCTTTCAATCAAAAATAAGCACTTTGCACTTTCTGTCTTTCCATTGTTGGATTCAGATAATTTTTGTTCTACTCATCTTTAAGTTAGCCATGAATTAGTATTCAGAACATATGGCACAGTCATCCTTTACAGAATGTAATTTTCAAATGGTTTTAGGTTTTAAAACTATAAAGCTAACCCAAATATAAATTAATAAGAAATGTTATTAATATCTTAGAGGTTGTTTATCATCATTTCCTTGGACAGTTTTATTTGTAAATTCCACATATAAATGTGGACAGTGTCCTTTTTTCAAAATCTATTTAATCAGGTCCTGACTTAAAGTGATCAAACTCTCAAGCTAGTGAAAGGTAATTGAGCAAATAAGAATTACCTACATGTGGTGTATCTGCAAACAAGTGAAAGATGTAGAGATGGTTCTACTTCTATATGTTAAGATTGGCATTTTTTGTGCCATGTATAGATTGATTTTAGCTTTCAGAGAGACTAATGTGGATATTTTCAAATCAGCCTCTCTGTTCTTAGTTTCATTTGCTCGTAACTTTGCCAGGGTATGGTCTGACACTGACTGAAAGCTCACTGCTTCTCTTCGGCATGGGAGAGCAAGTGGAATGGTGAGCTTATTGTCATCGTCTAGGACCCTACTAGTCTAGGGATTATGGGGAGCTGTGTTTATGAGTCAGAAAACAAGGATTCTTATTGTACCTCAGTGATTTTGCTTAAATTCTCAGACCTTAAGTTTTACTTTTACACTGAGAAAGATGGACTTATGAACAAGGCCTAGTGTTCCCCAATCTTTCTGTTTAATTTTATGTTAATCGATATACTTTAAGAGAACATGAAAGTTTGATCATTTACTAGATGCTAGACATTGGACCATCCAAATGTTTCTATATAAGGAACATCAAAATAGTAGTGTTGTCCTCTGGCAATTTTTTTTCTTTTTTGGTGGAAACAGGGATTGAACTCAGGCCCTTGTACTTGCCACACAAGTGCTTATTCTACTGAGCTATCTTCCCAGCCCCTCTTTTAGCAATTTAAAAATCATGTTCCTAATTAAAGAGACATTATCATAGAAGCATATATGGTGAGCCAGAATTCACAATATTTCTTTTTGTCTGTTAAAAATGCAAAGATAACTATCCTACCTTGACTTTATACTTGATTTTTGAAAATTTTCAAATTATTTGTCATTTTGGGGTCCAGGGAGATGGCTCAGTAGAATAAGCACTTCCCTGGCAAGTTCAAGGGCCTGAGTTCAATCCCCGGTTCTGGAAAATAAAGAAAACAACAATGCAAAATACAAACTATTTGTCATCTTTCTTGACTGAGTCCCAGAAACTCCCAAGCAACCTCTGTGCTTAGGTTCAACATTGACAAGCAAAGTCTATGACATTTTCAAAAAAATGTGAAAAATTCTAAAATCTGAAACATTTCTGGTCCCAAGAAGTTGGATAAAACATAGTGAACCTCTATTTCTTAACTGCTAAAACGTTTTGTACAAGATATATTTTCTAAAACCATTATTTAAAAATGCTATTTAAAAACATTTCCTGGTGACTGTCAATATTGTTACATCAAAATAGTTTCTGTATCTTAATATTCACAATGATTAACTCCCTCCTTCCTTTTTAAAAGATTACCTGATTCATTACTTTCAGTTATTTAGTGAGATTCACAGTCCACTATAAATATTATGTGATTAATCTAAATTTCTACCCAATTAACAGAGCACTACCTTTCAGTTGGTTTTTGTTTGTTTTCCCTGAGGGAATACTGCATTATATAATGCTTTTAAACCTATGTAGACCTTAAGAATTAGGTAACAGCTTTCCCTATGTAACAGAAAAAGAAATGTTTACTTTGTGCCCAATTTAACCATTGGCTTTAATGATTAAGTCAAGACTGGAATTCTTCAGGTGACCTTCATGTGTCATGGTGCCTACTGTCCAGTATGTGGTGATTTTCATCTGTCAGTGGGTGCTGTTCAGCATTATGAATAGAAAGCTTTATATTGCTGAACTTGCCATTGTATATTAATTAATATTAATAATAATATTAATTTATTATTAATCATTAATAAATCTCAGAGGTGATTGTGCAATTAAAGCACAGAAGTGGTTGAAAGTTATTATTTCATTAATTTTCATTTTGAAATGAAACTGAAATTTTAGCATATAGTAAATACTATACTTACATTAAGAAAATACAGGATAGAGTAAAATAGCTCAAGCTGATAATTCAAGCACAAACAGATTCTTGGTATATCTGTTCATACCCTCACTGAAATTTTTTATTTGAATTTGAGGGCTCACCACCCCGACCCCAACAGGACCACAGTAACCTACACTCACATTAGGCAGTAACTGCAGTAGATCCTGTTTTGTCTTCTAATGTCCTAAGATTTATATCATGTGATCTGCATTAAAGTTAAGAAAATACACAGTTTACTCTGAAAATGTCTCAGAGGACATGTTTAACAAAGTTGTTTTTTGTTTCTTTTTAGTGTGTAGACATAAGAAAGTATTCCAGAAACTTAAAATTTTTTCTTTGATTATTTCTTTGCCCTTTTAGGTAGGAGCGAACATACAGTAGCTGACATGAGTTTGAGGAATTAGAAAAAGGAATCTATAAGATACAGCTCTCTACAGGAATGTTTCTATTTGAATAGAAGTGCTTGTCCGTAAACTTTAAAGTTGGAAAGTTTTCGTGTTAGAAATTGGCTTAAAAGCAGATAAGTAATCGTTGAATATTAAATATTTTATGTCTTCAGGCCTGATCAAAATATGTTTTGAAAAAATTGGCATTTGACATTTTAATTAATGTGTATTATTTTCTATAATAATTTCAAACCTTTTGTCTCTTTTGTCCATTTGTTTGTTTTTTCTCTGTTATTCATTTTTTTCCCATTTTAATTATTTCAAACGGGGACATGTAGGTGGCAGTAGGGGAAATAGTGAAAGTGACCAATGGGGAGCATCTCCCAGCCGATCTCATCAGCCTGTCCTCCAGGTTAGAGCACCGAGCTGTACAGGATGTGTGCATGCGGGTCCTCACCCTAAACCAGAGAGCAGTGGCACCCAAATGTGGTTCAGTCATACGTCTCTTTCTTTAAAACACAAAACTTAAAATACTTATTGCTGATGGACATTTCACAGATGTTTTCAAGGCATTTTATAAATATCCTACTGGATGATATTTGTCCCTCTGCAGGGCAGATTCAGCCCCTGTTGTTTCAACAGGAGTCCAAGAGGCATGCCTGCAAAGTTAGATTTTAGTATCTTCCACGTTGTTAATATATATTGCTATTTAACAGCATGCCTTGGTACCAAGGCTCACCTTGTGATCACTCCATAATATTGTTTTGAACAGTGTTAACCTTTTCATGAGCCAGCCATTGAAAATTGATTACATCTTAAATTTTCTACAAGTTCTGTGGAATCCTTCCAGTGATTATTACTATAATTGGGGCTTGTATAGGGTTTACAGAGGACCCCTGCACAAAGCTGGATGTTGTACATTTTGGACCGCATGCTTTGGGATTGGTTTTTATCCCACTCGTAAGCTGTGGCAATGTGCACGTTACTGTGATAAACTTCAGCTGTCTACTGGTGTCTGTATTGTGGTATGCATCTTGTCTCGTTTTTCCACTTACTAATCAAAAGCCTGCTTTGCCTCTCTGACTGTAGTCTGTGTTTGGGATGTCGTCATAACTTGCTGACATATTGATGATCTAGCATGAGTCCTGACGTCTTGCTGCCTTTCCACAGCACTGCTAAGAGCTGCTTCCGTCACAGCTGTCTTTAGTGGTTAAGAATGTTCTAAATACGAATGTGTATTTTACGTGTCCCACTTCAGGTAGAAGTCAGCCCTTTAAAACTGCCTCACTTCTTAGTCATTTAAAGTCCTAGAAAACTTGCTTTGCAGAAAAAACTAAGAATAAGTAGAATTAGAACGTTATTCTCATTTTAACGTGAGAATGGCATTGCTTAAGTATATTGAGCAATACTTTATTGCTAGAATATGGAATCACCGTCACCATTTAGCATTTTGTCATCAGGCTTTTGTTATCAGAAAATGTTTTCTAACTTCATAAATCATTCGTTGCAAATTATGCATCAACAAATTACTAGTTGTAATAATGATAGAGTGAAAATATAAATATTGGAAGACTCCCCCAGTTAGCAAAAGTAATAGCTGCTATGAAAGAAAGCCTCTAGAGTAAATGGAAAACTTGCAAAGTTACTTTTGAGTGAATTACAAATATTTGATTATTGTCCGCATATGTAAATAATTTTCACAAATTTTAGGGCCCTAAAATTAAGCTAAATTCTCATTTCTGAAACATGGACTGGCCTATTTTATACATGTACAAATTGGAAGTTGATTAGAAAGTGCCAGGTGTGTGCGCTTGCAGCTCCTCTTCAGCCTCGTGTACACAGGCTACATTCACAGTTGCTTCTGTGATGTCCGTAAGTTGGACTTATTTTGTAACCAGTTGCTAATGCTGTGATTGGGTTAGCTTCAGAATACTGTTCCACGAAGCAGAGGGTCCAGTTATACAGTTGAACCACATACTCCCATGTCTGTAATTCCTGGACGTTGGACATCAGCATGCAAAGGTCACATATGTGACAGTTCAGAGGAATGGTGGCAAGCATATGGCACACATGCCTCAGCAGGATGTTTGTATCCTTAAAAGTTGTCCAAAGTTCACCATCTCTGGTCTAAAGTATGGCCCCTGTGTTAAAACTGGGGCACACCAGGCCCTCATACCAAACACAGTGAGCTGCACACCCTGTAAAGAGGCTCTACAAGGTTCAGGGCAAGAAGCAGTGTCGCCAAGTTGGCTGATTTTAATTTTCGCTTTTCTTGTCCTCAAAACTCCCTCAACTAACTTTGACAGATAATAAGGATAAAAAGCAGGAGAAACAATAAAGCATCTATACACGTCTAGTGTAGCATATGCTCATGCCTCTTTTAAAAGCTGCCGTACCATTTTTGTGTTATGTGGTCCATAGGACTCTATTCATCATAGTTAAAAAGATACTTAAATGCAAGTTTGTAGAAGTAGCAACCTGGGATTTTCTAATCACTTTACTTCACCAGTTTACATGTAGGCCATGAGCATGAAATCTCACTTGATGTCTCAGAGCTAAAAATAAATGTGGACACAAAATTGCTTTACATCTCAGATAGTCTGGGTTGTGTCTATATGGATGGACAGTTTAAAAATAATGTGACAGATCTCCTCGCTTACATTATCTTGAAGAACATTACTGAGTGTTGTCAGGAAATTGCTTTTGAGTCCTTCTGGCTAGAAAGCTGATCCATGAATTGTCGTGCATGGGTTCTGCCTCTCAGTATCTGGCTGTTAAGATGAAAATTATCCAGAAGCAAAGTGACAATAGCCTTGTCTAGAACAGTGATTACAGACCTAGGCACGCATGCCACAATGACTGTATCACGGAAAGCTCTAAAAGGTTTGCCACCACTGTTCTAGACCAACAAATTTCAGTGAGTCCAGGCATTTAAATAAGTTATTCTTCTTGCTCTCCTTCCTCCACTAACTCCTTGTGTTTCTCAATTCTGAACCACAGTGAGCCCCAGGCCATGTGTTACATTGAGACATCCAACTTAGATGGTGAAACAAACTTGAAAATTAGACAGGTAGGTTACAGTGGGCATGCATATAATCATTCCTGTTTTATTATGTGGAATCGAGAGCTTTTCTCTTCATGTTACTGTTTCCTTCTTAGTGTTACTATCCTGAGGTGAAGTAATTCTTTCACTTGGCAAATATTTTCTCATGGAGAAATGAAGAGATTGCATGGACTACTGTTATTAAGCATGATGGGATACTCATGTTTGCTTGCCTGACTAAATATGGGCCATCATAGAAAACTTATTTGTAATATTTTAATTTGCAATATTTTAATTTGCTTCATTAATAGTTAATGTTTGCAGAATGTGAAAATAGCCTTGACACGTATGACTTGTTTTCTTATTCACCTGTCCCAAATTATTTGTCTTTACACACTGAATTCTGTATTTTTTCTTGCTATTATGAAACTCTCACTCATCTTGGGAATTTACCCTAGTTTATTTAGATTTCTCTGATTAACTTCTTCTCCCATCCTTAGCAGAAGAAAAACTGCAAGGATTTTGTTTATAAAATGTGGAAAGAGACATTTTTAAAAGTCTAAGCACTTAGGTTGTAGGTGAGCAGTGAAAGGGCAGGGAGCCTGGGAGCGCTGGCGTGCAGCAAGCTAGGTCCACACGGAAGACCTAGCCGTTGGCCTGGGAAGACAGCTGTGCTCTGTGTTGGCCTCTTCTAACTGGACAGAGGAAGAACTGTTGGCGGGGATTCTCTTCTCAGTAAGAAGTAAGGGAACCCACCCAAACATAATTACTCTCTGCTTATTTAAACATTTTTAACAGGGCTTACCAGCAACTTCGGACATCAAAGACATTGACAGCTTGATGAGAATTTCTGGCAGAATCGAGTGTGAAAGTCCCAACAGGCACCTCTACGATTTTGTGGGAAACATAAGGCTCGATGGACATGGGTATGTGAGACCACTGCTTATTGGGTGTCCTGCATTGCCCGGTGTCTTCCAAGTCCCGCTACAGATTATTTCCCTCTACATTTGAATGTACAATGTACAGAATCCTTTCTACAAATCATGTCTACATTCCTGCCTGAGCTCCTTTGGTAAAGTTGCTGGATCGTAACCTTGATTGTGTAGTATAGCTGAAGCTTTTCCCAAGGGTTCTGCCAACAGAGTAATGGGATGTTTTCAAGAATAGTCCAGGTTTCTGGCACAATGCTTAGTAGGCAAGTAACCTGTGACTTTTTCTTCCACCAAAAAACATTTGTTATCTACTTAACTCTCTAATCTTCCTGGTCTGAGTCCTTTCCTGTGGTCTCTAGAAGTTCAGACTCACTCCTTGAACTGGATAATTTCTTGTCTCCTCGTAACTCTGTATGCTGTTTTTTAGGCTCTGTTATCATCTGTAGTCATCTTTGTTCTTCCCTACTTCCTACTTTTCTCCTTTCCTACTACTTTTCTCATTCATTCCAAACAGATTAGGCCAACTTAGATGTTTAAGAAGACAACAGAAAAGCAAATAAATATTCCTGCCCTGTGTCTTAGTTTATTCAGACTGCTATATCAAAATAATAATATCAGAGTGGAAAATTTCTAAACAGAATGTTATTGCTCACAGTTCTTCAGGCTGGGAAGCCCAAGATCAGATCAAGGTATCATCTGATTTGGTGTCTGCTGGGGAGCCGGTATATGCTGCATGTCCTCCCTTGATGGAGGCCCTTTGGCCTCCTTCATAGGGTGTGAATTCCATGCACACGGTCCTACTTTCATGACCCAGTCATCTCTAGGACTCTACTTCCTAATAGCCAGTCAGTTAGTTTTCAACTTACAAATATTGAGAGACACAAATGTACTACCATATCTTGTTAGCTTACCTTCTTGTAGTAGAAGGGTGTATTCATCAGCTTTCCTGTTGCTGGAAGGAAAGGAAATAACAGTTTAAGGGGGGAGGGCTTTGCTTGGCCCATAGTTACAGAGATTCAGCCCATAGTCAACTGGCTCCAAAGCAGAGACACAGAGGCAGAACAAGGTGAGGAGGCAGAGTAATGCAGCAGGGCCAAAGAAGAAGGGGCCAGGGACTACATACAAGACCAGAAGTCACATACTGTGACCCAGCCAGTCACCACCAGCAGTGCACTTTACCGATCTAGGCAGTTCCCAAGCCTATCAAGTTGATACTTAAGCTTAACTACCATAAAGGACAAGCACAATGGTAAACAAGAAAATTTGATCCTATATAAGAAAACAATAAATACTTTGGAAAAGATAGCAGAAGATAAAAGAGTTTGGGAGTCCTAGGGAAGGAATCACTTTGAGGGGTTGTAGTGAGCCCCATTGAGAAGGAAACACTTGCTCAATAATGAGTAAGAGGAATTCAGCAAAATATTCCAGTATAGTCCAGTAGACCATAATAGTTAGTGGGTTATCCAGAGGACTGGCCATGTCAGAAGTTGTTGACTTGAGCCTTTTACAGCTCAGCATATTAATATGGCTTTACTTTTTATTTTTAAATTAATTTTATTGAGAAAGAAATAGCACTGAGACAGTTCAAAACAGTTTAGTAGGACAGTTACAATATTTGAATGGCAATGGAATACCCACCTCTGACAAGACTAAACAAAAAAGGGGGATATAAATGAAGGACCATTTTATAGTGAAAAAAATATATACATCTATATGTATATGCAAATTAGAGATATACAGCTACTTTCTCTTAGTTCAATGAGAAGAAAGATTTGTACTAATACTGTTTAGACAAGATATCATGTCTGCATCTTGTACTATGAATAACTGCTATGAAGGCAACAATATGCAATGTATTAATTATTGTAACTGCCCTGCTAACCTGTTTTGAAACTGTCTCATTGCTATTTCTTTCTTAATAAAATAAATTTTTAAAAAATAAGTAGGAGGGGAGGAATTTTTAACTACTTGAAGATCTGAAACGAAAGAACTTTAAGCAGGAGAGAGTCAGTGCAGATCATTTGTAATGTCATTACATTATCTTAAAGTGTGAAATTGCCTGGAATAATTATAGCATGTTAGAAAAATCATTGAGGTTGGGGAGATGTGATCCAGAAAACTAGTACTGAGAGAAAGGCTGATAGGTCGTAGCTGGCCGGATCCTGTGTGGTGTGGTAGGCCGCTGTGAATGCATATTCCACGTGAACTGGACGATGTGGGGGAGGAGGAGCAGCAGTTCAGTTGTGGGCTTAGCATACTGCTGACGTTCAGACAGAAGCATCAAGGTAATTACATGTATGACTTCGGGACAGAGTCCAGGATAAGATAAATTTGGGAGTACTTGGGATAGATATATATCTAAAGCTATAGGACTGAAAGAAAGCAGAAAGCAAGAGGGTATAGACACAAGAATGTGCAACACTAAGTCTAAGAAAAGAAGGGACAAGTGAGAGAGATGGAGACCCAGCTCACAGAATGGAGTCTAAGAGACAGTGAAGGCGCCACACCGTGCAGAGGTAGAGGCACCATGTTAAGTGAGGTGTGGCTGGTGGGCAGGTACGATGGAGCTGAGCAGGTGAGTTTAGCAAGCAGAAACGCTTGCGCTAGATCAGAATAGGCAGCAGCCCAGAGAGTGAGGTCTAGATCACAGAAGGTGGAAGAGAACCAAGAGTTCTTTCACAAGCAGTGTTGTTGCAGAGAGGCACGAAGAAACGGGAAGGAGACTGGAAAAAGAGTAGGGCCTTTATGCCTCTCTCTTTGTTCTTTCCCTGGCTTTGTTCTCAGCATGTTCAACCTTACTTACCAAGCATTCATAGCAGCCAACTAAATGTCACCTTGATGCACTAGTTCAAGTCATTAGCCTGGAACAGTGCTTTCATTGTTTTGTAGCTCTCTTATTACAGTGTTGGAATTTTAAGGATATTTAAGACTCTGCCATCCTTACTCAGATCCACCAAAAGCTTTCCTGTAATCTTTAAAGTAGTTGTTGTTCTAAAATTTGTGCTGAGTGATCTTTCACTGAACATATGGTTATAGACTAATGATAGATTTGGCCACTCATGCAGGTAATGTTTCTTTAGTCTGACATTCCTAAACTGGCTGGTTTCTATTTCTTACCAGTTCCCTATTAAATTGGTGCCAAGTAAATTGATTTTGTAAAGGAGAAATTTTGTGTGATGTTGCCAAGATTTCAGATACAGATAGAATTTATATAATATGCTTTATTTTATGTGAAAGGTAGGAATTGACTTTCAAGACCTTCATCTCTGTGACACATGTAGCTTTAAAAAAAAAAAAAAAATATATATATATATATATATATATATATATATATATTTTTTTTTTTTT
>NDGN011365519.1:0-32279 GCA_002564285.1 Tympanoctomys barrerae | reverse complement strand
TTTTTTTTTTTTTTTGAGCCAGGGATTGAACTCAGGCCCTTGCACTTGCCAAGCAAGTGTTTATTCTACTGAGCTATCTCCCCCAGACCTCACATCTTCATTTCAGGGGGAGCAAATCTGGCTGGCGGCCTCTGAGCTACCAGCTCAACCAGCACAAAGATTTCATTTGCTGCTCCCAAACTTCCAAAAAGTGGGGCTTCAGGTGCCCACCTTTGGAAATGGGGAGATGGGGACTTGGATTCCAGTTCTCCTACCCTACCCTCTTTGGATGCTTTTGAGTGCCAGATTTGTCTAGTCAGTCATTTCCTGAGCCTCCCTTTCCTCAGCTGTAAAATGGGAGCAAGACCAAACTAGACTGAGAATCCCATGTATTTGTGTAGGTTAAAAAAAAAAAAATTAGCAAGTAATACAAAATAAAATAAATTGCATCTCAGGCTAATTCTCAGTTCCTTCCCAGGAGGCCAGTGTCATTTCTCCCCGGGGACCTGGAAGTATCCGTAACTACTCCCATCTCTCAGAGTAGCCTTTCTGCACTACAGGGTCGAAGCTTCACCCTGCCCCAGGCTGTGCTGACCCAAGATCCCAAGCCTCGCACCCCCTTTCCAAGGGAAGGCAGCCAGCTCCGTGAGGGGCCCTTTTTACAGGGAACATTAAATGGTTACCACTCATAAAAGAGTTTATGTGGCTTACCCCTTAGTGAGTCAGAGTTCACTGGGGCTCACCCAGGCTCGGGAGGGAAGAGAATCAGGCAGGGCTGCGGGACCCACAGGAAGCTGCAGGGAGCGTGCCCTCCAAGCTGGCTCCTCCCTCTCCCCAAGGCCTCTGGCCACCTCCCCCACTCTAAGGCCCCCAAATTTTAGGAATAAAATGAAAAGCTTTTCCTCCACCAGCTTCCAAGACAGTTGAGGAGATCAACTGAGATAATGGA
Organism: Tympanoctomys barrerae; assembly: GCA_002564285.1. Taxonomy (NCBI): domain Eukaryota; kingdom Metazoa; phylum Chordata; class Mammalia; order Rodentia; family Octodontidae; genus Tympanoctomys; species Tympanoctomys barrerae. Next base: position 31,351 of record NDGN011365519.1, on the reverse strand, counting down.
TAATAAATGAACATTGAGAAGTATAAAAAAGGCCTAGTACAACCAACACACCCACACCCCCGTACACTAATCTGACTGTTCGTGGTATATACTGACTACTTTATAGGGTATAAAAAGCAGCTATTTAATTTTAAATTATGACTATTAATGCCCTATTTTCTGTTCCCCTCTTCCCCTTCAGCACCGCTGGCTTTATTTCCTTAAAAAAAAAAAAAAAAAGGATCAGTAGAGCCTTGGAATCCAAGGTCCCAGCTAGATTCCGGGTCCCATCTTTCAGTCATGTGACCTTCAGTATATTAAGCTTTCTGACATTAATTTTCCTTCACTGGTTTAAACAGGGTGGGACTGGAGAGCCAGTGAGAGTGATTTCTTCTAAGCCTAAGGGCTATTTTAAAGAGTCAATAATATGGTGGGTTTAAAATGTCTAGCTCACCCCACCCCAGAGAAAATCATTTTTCTTTCTTTTAACAGTAATGCTAGAGGAGAATTCTCTAACACACTTTACTGCTGCCAGGACTGCGACCTTAGTTCAGAGCATGAGGAAGACCCATTCCAGTCTGTGTGTCCAAAGTGAGCTGGACACACAGAGCTCATTTTTCTCCATCATCAGCTTCCAACAGAAATGGAGGGGATGGGAAGGAAAGTGGAACAGATCCACAGCCATGCTAGGTAGTTATTAAAAGGAGGGTTTTGCAATATCCCCTGCACTGAAATTGGGGACTGAATAATTCTATTTTTAACAATTTTTAAAAATGAACACATTTATATACAGTAACAGGATGCAGTAGATTAATTCAAGAAATCTATGCAACGTGTAATGATCAAATCAGAATAATTAGTATGTCTAGCTATTCAACACATTTCTTATTTTCATATGTGGGGAAACTTTGAGGTCTTCTAGTTATTTTGAAATAGGACTTGCCATAGACTATATTTAATCTACTGTGCTTTGAAAGACTACAACTCAGGCCAGGCAAATAGCTGAGTGGATTAAAGAGCCTACAAGCTGGCACAGGGGCCAGGGGTTTGATCCCTGGACCTTCCGTGTCAGCCCCTCCCTGGGGGAGCGCTGAGACGGCAATTGAGAATGGGCGTGGTGATGCGTGACTGTAATCCCAATTCTTGAGAGACTATAAACAGGCGGATCATTAGAAGTCCGATCCAGTAGTGAGACCCTGAGCACCCTGTAGACCCTTCCTTAAAGTACAAAAAAAGAAAAAGAAAGAAAGACTCATTCTTCCTACTTCACTGCATAGTCGGTGCCTGGTAACCAACCCTCTCCACGCCTCCCCCCCAACATTGCTCCAGCTCCGGTGGAATGCTACTCTCTACTTCTGAAAGGTCAGCCTTTCTCATTTCCTGTACCTGATTCACGCCACTTACATGACGTCCTTCAGTCCTGCCCACTTCACCACAAATGACAGGATTACATTCTTCTCAATGGCTGATAATATTCCCCTGGGTGTACATGCCACGCTTTCTTTATCCATCCATCTGTCACTGGCTAAGTAAGTGGTGTGGCATAAACATGGGCGTAGGTGGGGTGGGGGTGAGGGTTGGCTGTCTTGTGCACCACTCCATGTTCAGAAGTGTCTTCACCCACTGGAACGACCCCTGGATCCAAATCCGACTGGTTGAAAGCAATGACTGAAGACGAAGCCAGTGGCGGCAGACAACATGACAACATGGGCCCTGCTGCTTCACTGATGTGGCAACCATGGCCTGTTGATGAGACTTTCTAAGCTGCCATTTCCTCTCCTGGGTAACAGATGGTATTAGTCCCTGCCACAGAGGCTGGTGGAGGCTTAAACAGGACAAGGACCTCAGAGCTCACAGGTGCCCGACACAAAGACAGCAATTACCTAACCAATGGAGGTTTAAGAAAATGCTTTGTGTACAGAGTCACCTCCCTCGAGGATCGGGTGGGATACGTGTACATCCTGGAAATATAATGCAAGGTATTGTTTGCATTATTAAAAACTGAACACACACCCAAAACTCCTAAATTTTATTTAAAACCCAAATATTCAGGAATTTCTTTATAAATATCCTCAGATGGCTATCTTGGATGGGAACAATCAGAGAGGAGTATTTGGCCCCATCACCCTATTGATGCCCTGAACTTTCACATTCACTCAAAATTTCACCCTTCTGTGCAAAAGTTCCTAAAAATTACCATTTGGGGGTATAAAAGCCTGCCCTTTGTTTGAAGAGAAGAGGCAGGGAAGAGTACCTAATAGATGATCCCAAGGTAAGTGGCCTGTACCAGGCCCCAACGAGGACCTGGTCCACTGAGGGCAGCAACTTCCCCGAGCCAAGGGCTCTCCTAAATCTTAGGGGCCACCCGGGCTTGAACGATCTGAAACACTTTGGCAGCAAAAAAGCACTGGGCAGCCACAGACAGCCACTTGGCAGGACAGGTAGCCTCCTCTGACCCTCACCAGTTTTATATTTTTATTTTTGTTTTGGAGGGGACAGAGTTTCGCTATGCAGTTCAGGCTGGCCTTAAACTCATTTCGAGGCTAACCTTGAACTCACAGTGATCCTCTTGCCCCAGCCTGTCGAGTGCTGGGGTTACAGGCCTGCACCTCTCTTTTCAGCTTGTCCCTCACTGTCAAACGTATGGATTTCGGTAAATGTCAACACCTGCCCTCGAAGCTCCTAAAGATTCGGACTGCCCTGTCCTGCCCACCCCGAGACACAGCTGTGGCCCTCAGAGCCACTCCTCTTTCCAGACCTTTGGCACAAGCCTACTTCCCTCCCAGAGCAGGCCTAGCCTGGCTACCACCACACGTAGGTGGGACCACTGTGGGAGAGAGGATACTTGGCAGTACAGCCCTTGGCCTGACCCTAGAGTTGAAGAGTCTCACATTCTGGACTGCTTATCCACAGCGAATTTACACAGAGGAGAAGGTGAGTCACAGATACCAGATCCCACAGAACCAGAGCCTGAAGGACATTTTCAAGGGTGCAAAGAGATTTCCACTCAGGCTCCCATTGCCTTGTGTCCTCAGGGCAGCTCTGAAAAATATGACAGGGATGACAAGGGCTGAAATTTGAGGCTTCACCTCACTATCTGTGTTGACCTGAGGGAAGTTTTGTCTTCTCTGCAGCCTCCGTTTCCCCACACAACAGAAAACATGCAAGTGTTGAAGGGTTAAACGAGGATGTTTGTGAAGTACTTGGCACAGGGCTTTATGAGAGGACAGTGTACATGTTAGCTCTTAGGATAGGCTCTGCCTGTCTCTCTTGAAGCTGGGTTGCTTGGCCTGAGAGACTTTCCTGGGATAGGATTAGGTTCCTCAGAGACAGGAGAATGGAGTGGTCAGACAGCCCTGGGCTCTGGAATCAGATGGCCCTGGTTCAAGCCTGGCTTCACCGATTTGCTAATGGGGCAAGTTTAGACAAGTCCGTGTCTTTCTTCATTTACAAAGGTATATGACATGGAAAGGGTTGCTGAAGGACACAATGAAATGATGCTTGTAAAGTGCTTAGAAAAGTGTTTGACACACACTATTGATAAATAGTAGTTCCTTTTGTAAGAATACGAATTCTTGTTATTTCTTTGAACCTCCAAAGGGAAGCATAAAGCCGGGTTCATTTTAAGCATAGCCTCAGATCTATGCCATCTCACAGTATCCTCAAGTCCTAGCGGCCCTGCTCTAGCAGGCCTGGTGTCCAACACGCCTTCACACCCACTGTCACCCTTGTGTTGTCCTAGTGATGCTCCATTGCTCTAGCAGGTGAGTCCCTGCTCACAGGAGACATGCTAAAGACCTGTGAGCACAACTCTGGCCCAAGGGACCAAGAGCCATCCCTCCTGCTCCCCTTCCTCTAACCAGCTGTGCTATGCGTGAGGCCACCAGAAGCCACAGGACAGCGCAGTGCCCTGGCACTAAGTAACCATGGCTTTGCACCCGCAAAGCCCAGAGCTGAACACAAAGGCAAGGAAGAAGGCAGCTTGTGTGGAATGTGGTACAGAAGGCCACCCAGGCCACCCGTACCCCAGAGGGTCCCTCCCACAGGAAGTGTGCAGCTGCCCCCAACATCTAGGTCTGGGATTGTCATCACCAGGATAGAAAGGGAAAGGGAAGGAGACACTCCAGGGAGCCTGGCATGGTGCTGGAGTCCTGCACTGCCCACACTTTTGGGACTCTAATAAACCAACAACCACTCGAGTGGCCTCTTGGGAGATGGATGTAGTTCAGCATGGGCCTGTTCAGATGGAAACAAATCTTTCTTTTACTCAGTGGACTACTGAGGCCCAGGACTGAATTCAATTGATGTTATGATTAATTCACTGTAATAACTAGGTCTTGCTGATCGCTTCAGACAGGCTAGCTCTGTGCTAATGGTTTTTAAATGCATTATCTCAGTCCATGCTTGTAATAAATCTGTGAGACATTATGTCACCTGAAAAACAATCTGCGAGGCTCAGAAAGGTTAGGGAACTTGTTCAAGATCACATAACTTAGCTAAAATTAGAGCTAGAAGAGAATTCAAACTCAGCCTTTCTAGCAACAAAACCCAAGAGTGTGCTTTGCCAGAGATAAGAACTGCCTTTAACTTACCCTCAGCCTCACCCCCCCCTCCCTTCGCATGGCCATGGCATCTCCCTAGGTTCTGTTGCCTCTCATGTTTAACAAGCTTATGTACACAAATACACATATTCACACACATATAAGTACACATGTACACATCCTCCTATGACTCAGTCATTTTAATTTTATATTTGCAACATAATCCTGGCCAGTAATTATTCATGCATTAGCTGAATTCGCCTCCAAGTCAAAGCACATGTTTGTTCCTGCTGCAAGCATGAAGCTACACTGGGAGCTACCAGAGCCACAGGACAGTCCCCCAGCAGGACCAGTGTCCACGTGTCTTCTTCAATCAGCCACGTCAACCTCAAATTGGCCACAGATCTGGCTGCCATAAGACCTTTGTACTCCTCAAGCCAGAAAAGCAATTAGGTTTTTGGGATGACAGAGACCTGCAGAGTGTTGGCAGCCCTTAATCACAGCCAGTAGCAGGTGAATCCACAGCATTTGCCCCCGGGATATTGCAACAGCTTTCCGACTTCCTGGGTGAATATGACTGGCATTGGTTTCAAAGGCCCGCTCCCAAGTAGGAGAGAGAAGATAATTCACATACATGTGAGATGTGGCTAAATATACTACAGACAATAACTGGCTCCTTTACGTGTGAATCAAAATGTGAATCTGGCTTGGCGAATGTATTTGATCCCCTTGGGATTACATCACAGGTCATTTCATTCCTTCATGATGCGTTCTGAGACACGCAATTTCATGTTCCCAGGGTTATCATCCAAAGTATTCTTTCTGGGGTTTCAAGCCTTTCCATGACAATATTGGGAGGCCAACTCTGAATGCATTATAGATACAGCTTCTTGACTACAAGCAATTTGGAAACACACATTATACCGATCTTTATCATCCTTTCTTCCAAATCCAGGCAAGATGGTACATACAGCAATAGACACTGGCATAGATTGAAAGACAAGGTTGTCTTAAATAACCCATGGAGCCTTTATCAATCCTGTTCAGATAGACAAACTAAGAATAGGGCAAGCTTTGAATCGGAAAGGTCAGAGAGTCTTTTGTGTCGTCAGTGGACATGGGGGCTTCTACCAAACACCCACATCCATTTCCAGTGTTGAAGATATTGAGCGATGCCCAATGCCACTAAAGATCATCCGTGGACCCCCAAAGACCTACAGACACCAGCGATATTTGAGAAATCTCTCTTACTCATGTTAGATCAGAAGCTAAAAACTTTGTAGTAGAGTTAGGTTTGGAAGACTCAAGACAAGACCTGCCAAGATTCCAGTTCTCTCTTCCTTCACTTGGCCTCTGCCACTGCTCCTTTGCTGAGGCTGGAAAGGCCCCACTGTCTCTTCCCAGTGGCAGCTGAAGCAGGAATTGTCCTACATCTTGCATGTGTCGTTCCCAAGGATTCACCATTTTCCCCACCAGTTCTGAGCCTCAAAATCTCTCTCCCTGCTCTGCTTTTCAATTCTAAAATCCAACAAACAGCAGTAAGGTAGTTAGCAAGAAGTGTAGCAAAAAATACCAATCTCACTTCTATTACAGCCATAAGTCCCTGCTAAGGTACAAACGTGAGGACAGGGACTTGGCTGAACAGGCTGGTAGCCATTTCTCAAGTTTTGATTAATAGATGGCTGCAACATCATCATTTAAACCGAGGTTAATCTCAAAGTTCTCTGGGGTCCATTCTCAGACCTCTCAGTCATAGTCTATTTCTAATGCCGTGGGAGGATTCTGGATCATTCTGACAGTTGAGAATTTCTACTCTACAGAATGAATTGCCTCCCCTCAATTTCCTACCACCAGATAACTAACTCCAAGAAATACCAGCCTTCAGAAAAATGTCTGTATACACAAGAAATCCTTGTGTAGTTAAACACAAATGGTTCAGTCGGAAAGATTCAAGCTCAGGACCACCCGAAGAGGACCTATTCCTGCATCAATTACCCATGTAAATGAAATAAAACAGTTCTTTTTGAGTATGGTGGAATGGACCTGTAATCTCAGTTGCTTGGGAGGCTGAGGCAGGAAGATCATAAATTCCAGACCAGCCAAGGCACCTTATAACACCCATTATCAAATTTAAAACTAAAAATAAAAAGAGCCTGGATTGTAATTCATGATAGAGCCCAGATTGTCTGGCATATCCAAGGGCCTGAGTTCAACACCAGTTACCCAAAGCAAACACAACAAAGAGTATTTAATATTCAGTATCCCCAAATTGTGTAGATTGTTGAATCTAAGTTGTTAGATTCAACACCATTCGCTTACTTACAAGTACACACTCTGCCATCAGAATAAGCCACTGGGCCCCAGAGCAGGATGGCTATTCCTGACCCCATCCACCCAGCTGTAGTCCTTCACAAGTTTACTTAGCCACTTGTATGGTAAACCTCATACTGCCTGCCCTCTGGCCAAACACAACAACAACAAAAAAAAGCAGCTGTTGTCTCAGTCTTCTGCAGTGACCAACTCTCCCCAAGAAATGTTTGTACGATAATTACAAATACTTATTCACCCTTCTAATTAATATGGATATTTATCAAGTGGCAGCTAGATGCTCAGCATCGCAGTACTGGGGCCACAACAGTGAACAAAACACCAGCGCCGGTGCCCTACCCTGCTGGACTAGTAGCAGGACACAGTTCCAAAACAATAGCAGCTCTTTCTGAAGTTGACTGAACTCACTCCCCACCTCCCCTCTGGAAGGGAAGGGAGCAAGAGCAGCGGGAGTCCGGCAGCCTCCCCTGGCATTTTGAATACCCAGCCTTGACAAGAATTTCAACGTGGTTTAAGAGTAAGCGGGATCCTCTTCTCTCCAACAACCCCCTGCCCTCACCTTCAGAGAAAACCCTTGCTAAAACACAGAGTTGGCAGACAGGATAAATACTTCTGAGTTTCACCGAGCAGCCTCTGCCAAAACTAATCTCCACACCGAGTGGAATAAAGCCTTCGGTTGTCTGCATGGCTGAAGGTCCCTTCCCAAGACAATGGATTGTTTATGTGGTAGAGGGTTAGGAGCAGGTTGTTAACATAAAACCCACCGTAAATAGGGCTGTTAATTCAGTTGCTGGCAGGGGCTTCTGTTATCTTCCGAATCCCTCCCAGAGGGGATAAGCCCTACCTTTTCATTTGAGTTGGCAGGAGAGTTATTTTTTTGCACCTGTTGCTCTGCTCCGATAACAACGCAGTTAAGCATTGATTTGTTGGAAAATAAACAGAAAAAAGCAAAGAAAGGCATCTGCCCAAACAGCCTCGGCTGGTTTGACAGAGCACTCATGCCAATTTGTTTTTCCTATAAAAACCAAAGAAAACCCTTGTGCTTTCAGTTCGGGTGCTGCCTTCTCACTCCACAGAACAAGAAGAGGCATCGAACAGGCCAGGGGGAGCTGGCAGGGCCAGGAAGCCCAGAAGGCCTTGTACTTTTCCATTGGCTGATTCCGCCAGGGCACTGAGGGGTGTCTGAGGGCTGCAGAGTGATATGGCCAGCGTCCAGCCAGCCCAGCTTCAGATCTGAAGTCAGATTAACAAGGGTGGAGACGGGGCTGCTGCAGGTCATGGAAGACCAAACCACATCGCTCTTCCAAATGGTTGACTTCGGGATGTCAGTATGCTTTAGGGAGTAGGTGTGGGCCGTGGGTGACCTCCTAAAGCAGAAGCCCAGCCACCTCTGGCCTCAGTCTGGCCTCTCTCAGATGTCTGCCCTCCAACCGTTGGCCAAGAGAGTGACTGAAAACCTGGGTCATGGCTCTCCTCTTTCGGAGATAAGGCTACCTGCACCTACCTCAGAAGTGGGCTATGCAGATTCACTCCTGTTCTGCCAAGGAATCTGAAGTCTGGGGAAGAAAGCCTGAGAGGGTCTGGGTGGCATTTCTGCCCTAATCCAAGCATCATAGCATTCCCATTAGTCTGTCAATATCCCATGACAAACCAAAGCCAAAAAGGGCCACAAAGAGCTAAACAAATCACTCAAATGTAGATCCTTAACACCACTAATTAAACAATAGCATCATTTCCTGGCCTTCCACTCATGTAGTCAGTGGAAGCTTTTTAATATCTCTTTTGAAGCAGGAGAAAGAATAGTCAGAGGTGACATTTATTATTCCCCCACAAAATCATTTCTCAGCCTTCCCTTGGCCACAGAGCCACCATTTCCACCAGAGCACTGGTTTAGTGGGAAAGGTCACAGAAAAAAATGGCTTTTCCAGGACTGTGGAGAACAGGGTGCTCTGGCAGGGAGGGACAAGGCTGGCTGAGCACTCCCAGGCATTCTTGTCGTGAGCAGGGCAGGGAGTGGAGTGCTTCAGACTAAATCAAGCAGCAGAAAAAGAAAAGATTTAACAACACCCTTCGTCGTGGACTGAAAAATAAATACAACCAACTGCGCAGGAATGCGGGAAGGGTGGAGGGAGTTAAGGGGTGGGGAGGAGAGCCAGGGAGTGGCTGAGATGGAGCAGGACAATGGATTTGACCATTTCAAGACTCAGATTTCTTCCCAGGAAAAGACCAAGAAGATCCAGCCAAGAAAGGTCAACAACCAGCAGCGTGGACTCTCATGGATAGCATAATTACCAAACAACACAAAAGCTATGATGGCAGGATAATTCACGTCTGCTGAATGTTCATGCTACACATTGAGTGAGGCTTTACATGAATTATCTCATTCAATCCTGGCAAGAACCTCCAACAGCAGTACTTCATGTCCCATTTTACAGATGAGGAAGCACAAAGAAGTTGAGCAACTTATCTAAGACACAAATCTAGTAATGGGCCTGGATGCACTATAAGAATCGCAGTAAGGACGGCGTGGGAAAAGCAACACAAAACTTCATAGCTTTGCAAACAGACTCCTTACATTTCTAATGACAAGGATGTGACATGGGACCTCATCATTTTAATTTGACAGTTGAGATGTTTTGAGGATGGCTTCAGTGACTTTTTCCCTAAATGTGAGTAGGTATCATACTGATCACACTCGTACGCTAGTGAAAAAGTCTCTGTAATGTACACCAGTCCAGATGCTGCAGAAAGACCAATTCACTATTTCTCAAACTCACCCATGAACCACAGATTTGGTGCAGGGGCTCAACAGCAAGCTCCTGCTTAGCGTTCACAAGGGCCTAGGTTTCACCCCTAGTACCAAAAGCAAAACAAAACACCTTCATCCGGCTTCTCATTGATGGCCCTACGTTGACTCAGGGGTGAGGTAGCTGCCTAACAATAAAACAGCAGTTATAAAAATAAGGAAAATATGTTGCTGAAAAATTAAGAAGAAAACCTGGCTCCCTTGGTGGCTGAGTATCATATATGAGTCCCACGGGCTGGGAACAACACACTGATGACAAGAAAAAGACTATGGTCATGTTGCCTAGGAAGCCTGAAGCCTGTCACTCAAAGGAATCCAGTGAAATTCTCACCTCTTCCACTGACACTGTGTCCAAAATCCTGTTCCAGAGCTTGTAACCATTTATAAAAATGTGCCCCTCGAAAGCAAACTGACCCTCACAGGCCTCTCCCATCATCAGCTTAAATCACAGCTTAAGAACCAAACACTATAATATCTGGGTTTGCTCACAAAGTAGAGACCCTCCTTTTCTGAAAAAAAGTAAAGTTTACTCTGCTCAGATACTCATTAGAAGACGTAGGCAACAAAGCCAGCTCCTTCACACTCCCTAGAAGAGCCAAGGACTCTCAGCCCACTAAGTTTCTTTTTACTTTTAATCTTTTATTTATTTGGTACAGGGTCTCACTACACAGCTCAGATTCATAGTGATTTTCCTGTCTCAGCCTCCCCAGTGCTAGGATTACAGGCTTGGGCTACCATGCCCCGGTTCAGTGGTTGGCTCAGTGCCAGGGGCCTTCAGCCAGCACAGCATGCAGTAAAGGGGATCAAACCCAGGTCCTTGTGCTTGCCAGGCAGGTGCTTAGACCACTGAGTTATTCCCCAACCCACCAATAAGTTTCATATTCCTTCCAGAACAAATCCGGATATTATAGTGTTTGGTTCTTAAGACTTGGTCCTGTTTTTCTTAACTCACTGGCCTATGTAGCAAGGTCCCTTGAAAAAGTAAAAAATGAAAACCCATCAGGAAGGCAAGCAAAAAAAAAAAAAAAAACCTACCAGAAGACTTGTCCAGGGAATCAAATCTCCCACATCATTTCACAGAAAACCTTCAAAACTCAAAATTAAACTATCAAATTCACCAGTGCAAAACCTATGCTTTTCCTCCCCAGCAGGCCTCAGCCACCCCAGTCCCACAGCCACCCTCCTAGGGCTCAGTTTTCCAGACTCCCACAATAAGGAACTGTCCTGCATCCAAACAACATCACCACCTCCAGAGTCAGTAAAGGCCACGTAATCCATCACTTAGTACAGAAGGAAAATACAGAGTCCCTGGTTCAAATGTATTAGGCATTTCAAGACAGCCACAGTAGAGCATTAGAGCAATGCAGAGTGTTTCTAATCTCGGACCAGGCGATGCTACACGAACTACACAAGCACGATGCAGGCCTCCAGGAGGCTGGTCGCTATTTTTGCTTTAAATTACACCAAGGCTCTGCCACTGTTGGTGTGAGAGGTCTTTTCTATGTCTGACTGGCCCATGGCCTATCTTCTCAGGTAAGTAGGAAGATTCAACAAAATAGGACATTGAACAGGCCTGGAACAGCCAGCCTGTAACAAGCACTCAATCAATGTTAGCTCTTATTACGAAAGCCATTATTACTATTATTATCATCTTCATTATGCCCAGGTCCCTCCACAACTCCAAGGCTACTCATAGGCAGAAAGAATACCACCTTCAGTCTTGGCAGAGACTATGCATCAGCTGGTCCTGTTCAGGAGCCATTTCTTTTTGCCTTGTCAGAGAGAATGCTATACATAGAAGTTCTTAGACTTTCATTCATACTGCGAACCCATTTTGCAATGTATTAAGGCATGTAGGTTCCTTTTCAATAATCTTGGTTACTGAAATACTTTTTAAAATAAATGTGTGATATCATGATAATATGTGCCCTTCTTTAATAACACATTAATAAAAGTATCTGTATCAAGTCTAATAACCTCTGTGGTATAGGACAGTGATATTTTGAGATATCTCCAAGAAGCATAATGTGATACAATTTTATTTTTTCATTTTTTAAAAAGAATAAAACTTTTTTTAAAAAACATGAGACACGATACAGAATTTCACTGAACAAAATAGTAGGAATTCAGCAGTGGTTGTTGTATTGCATAATGTGGTCTTCAAATTAGTTGTTTAGATTGCCAGATTTAAGCATGCAAAACTGGTAATAAAAGAGTTATAAAAAATTTAAAAGGAGAAGAAAAAACACAACAATTTTGTGATTGCTCTTGGTAGCATTCACAGATACAGTGATTATTATGTTTACATCAGAAGATGTGAAATTTAATGAGAAGTTATGGAAAATTGTGATATAATTTTTTAGCATCCAAGTTCATGGAGTTCCCAAATAGTCTCCATAAACATTTGGAAACCAAGCAATCCTTGGGAACCAAGCTGGGAACTTTGGCTGTTTAACTAATAGCAAGGATGACTCCTTCAAATTAACCTCTAGAACCCACTTCTGCATGGCCACAACATTTGAACTATTTATCCCAGGGAGACCCCCACAGCGTCTAGACAAATAAGTAATTAGGTTTTTGTTTTGTTCTTTCCCCCCAAAGCCTCTACACACGTGCCCCAGGTGAATGCCTTCCACAGTGGTGGCCAATAGACGTCTGAAGGCACTTTTAGCAAGTAGGGCTGGTATACAAAGCAGCAGTCCAAAGGGGAGACTGGACTGTCTTCTGCACGCGACTCTGCGCCAAGCACCAAGACAGGGGCAGTACATGGCGCATGCACACTCCAGCCCTTCCCTGGGAGCTCGGTGCGTTGTGACACGCAGCCAGCTCAGATGGAGATTTAAACTGGAAGTCCTTCATTAACGTGAATCATCTCATTTCCCTGCAGCCCATCATGACCACCATGCGTTTCTTTCTGTGCAGAATCAAAGTTAAGCATTAATGGAAAAAGTCTACTGCCTTTTCATTCTGATCCAACAGAGACTCACTGAATTCACCTGGACTGTATATTTCTCCTTGATTTCCACTCTCTGGGATTTTCTTTTCTTCTCATTTTTTATGTATTCAGGACAGGGTCTACAGGGTCTCACTACATAGATGGGACTCCTAGTGACCCTCCTGTTGCAGCCTCTCCCATGCGATGGGATTACAGGCACGCCACCACGCCTAGTCTCGATCACCATTTTAGCGCACTCTGGAGGCGGGGCCGGCAGGAACACCAGGGATCAAACCCCAGCTGCTGCACGCTGCCTAAGCAGGCGCTTTAGTCTGCTGAGCTATCTGGCTGGCCTTTCCACTCTCAGATTGCTAGTTATTTACTCATAGCTACTTATTCTAGTGTTTTTACATTCTTTGCTTAATGTAATGTTTACAACATCCCTGAGCAGTGGATGTTATTAACCCCATTTTCCAGACGAGGACATGCAGATGCTAGGGCTCATATAATTCACCCATGGTCATTCAACTACCCAGGGCGAGAAAAAAATCTAAGAATTCTGATTTCAAATCTAGTATCTTCATACCACATCCCAGCTGATTCTAAACCACAGTTTTCACAGTGTCCCACCCCTTCAGACACACACTGGGTGAGCTCTACTCTTCTTCAGTGTTCTTCCACCTGCAGTCTTGTAACTAGTGGCATTAAGAGAGCAGAGCAAGGACTGCATGTTCTCTGACTTGCTATGGGAACAAAACTGAGGCAGAGGTTGAATCTGGGGCTGCATCTACACCCCACTATGATGAAAACAGCTTCCCCTTTCATACCTCTCTCACCTCACCCTCCAAACTACACTATCAGCACTATGGACATTTTTTTAAGGCTCCTAAAATTGGCCCTTGAATGGTCTCCGTGGGTTGGCCCTATTCTCCAAGGTTCACTGCCATATATCTAAAATCAAAGACCCACGTCCTGTTCCAAGAAAGGATCAACAGAGATTTAGAAGACTACAACTCTTTTCACCAAGCTGAGAAAGGCCTAATTGGAAGACTTAATTTGCCCAAATCCACAGCTGGAAAAGGAAGAGCCTGGCCCCCAAGATTACTTATTGATATGTCTATGATATGGCTTGGGAACAGTGGCAGACATGGTAGCTTAACTTCCTCACAATTACAACATCAAAGGAAGTGTACACCTAGGCAAGGTCATACAGAAGTAAAAATAAATTATTACATCAAAACAGTGGGGTTATGAGGTGGTCTGCTACCTTAATCATCACACTATTATTAGTTGGACATTTTGATTCCTTATTCATTTAGGTGTTGTTTCATCAGAAAGCACGCTTTGAATGTACCTATACCGGTCATATTTTAGACAGTTGTTTATTAAATACTGTTAATAATGAAAGAAAGATTATTGAAGAAGGTTCTGAGAGGGCTGAGTCCAACAAGCCAGAAATAAGGGTTTAGTCCCTAATCTAATCCAGGACAGAATGCAGTCAAGTGCTAGTTGAAATCACTTTTCAAAGGAATATTTTATAGGTTAACTCTTTTAAAACAACGTCAATTAATGCTCTGTGAGTGTCTTTAAAGGGGACACACTTTCTTGACCCTGTTACAAGCTCTGGTTTCTCAGGGTACAGAACTGAGCCCTCTGGGAGTCCCTGGGAGCTGAGTTGAACCACCCAGTGCCTGAGCTAGTCCTGTGGATCGTCCTCTGGGAGAAGTGATCTACATTCATTTGTCTACCCAATAATTCTCAGGCAATCAGTCAGGCTCACTCATAAGTGCCCCTATGGGTCTGTGAATTTCACAGTTTAGGAGGCTGCTGTGGCATTTTACGGGAGACACCATGAGAATGTTGCTCATGTACAGCGACTGCTCCCTGTGGTCACAAGCAACCTGCTTCAACCACTTGCACACTTTCGCCAGCTCTGGGCTTGTGAAGCAAAAGAGAAAATATAAATATGGTATTCAAACAAACTAACGTTCCTCAGGCCACTAATAAAGGTGCCAGGTGGGGGTCTTGCTACATCCACTAAGTATGTCCCTTAGCCAAAGTTCTGAGGCCCTAAGGATGCCACTTAGGGAAACCTACTTCTCTCCTTTCTCATTTTTAGAGCAGATCTCTCACCCCCTTGCCCAGATTTCACAAACTCATGCTTATCCCCCTGGACCCCTCGGGGGCATTGCTGTCAGGCCTCTCACATAGAGTCATGCTGTCTCTCCAAAGGTAGAGCCTTGTCTTCTTCAGGGGAGGTTCTTAAAGAAAGATTTTTTTCTTTTTCTGAATTTCAGTAAAGTGTTTATTAAGTAACTGACGTCCACAGAAATGTCTACTCGAGCACTTCGTGACTTACTGATGTCTATACCGCTCAGCCCAAAGTGTTTTCCACATGCAAATAACCTGGGGTGGGCAGCCATCAGCCCCCTTTCACAGCTGATTTCTTACCTAATGGCTTAACAACTGAACCTTTTAAGTCCTTGTCCAATTTAAAGAAAATACCAATTTTTAATAAACCCATTGCCTGATACTTAAAATAAATCACATTATCTAAAAATATTTATAATGAATATTTGAAATATGAAAATGTCAAATCAGTTACGCACCCTCTCTCCCTGCAGTTATTGGAAGGCAGATGGAAGAGAACCTGGGTACAAGTGGCTGGCTGCGTCCTGACTCCGGCTTGGCAGGGCAGTGATCCCTGCTACAAATTCAGCTTACCTGTGCTGCAGGCCACCTTGCTGTGTTCAGTTACCGGGTAACAGAGGCAGGGGGAGGTATGTGGGCTCTAAACACCATGCCAATGCTTCCAACCACGGCCCCACCCACTACAGAAGGGCTTGTGGCTGCAGCTCCACCAGAGGACTAGCTTGACAAGAGCCATGGGCCAAACAGCAGCCAAATGGTGTGACCGAAAGGTGTAAAATTTCTACCTGGTTTCTTACAGCGATGACATTGACCCTCAAGTGTGTTAACTGGGGTCGTCTTGGTAGCCATCTCACCCTCTTCCCCCAGAAGACAAAATCTGAAAAGTACTTCTGTCTGGAGGGACTTAGAGATGACTTCATTTGGAGACAGGGGAAAACACAGAATCATTTTTCAGTGATTTTTATGAGATGTAATTTTTAAAAATGAATTTGCACTTAAACATTATTTAAAAACTATGGTAGCAAAAGACGTGTTGCCACCAATCCCTCTCAAAATTCTTCCGCTCACGTCAGACACTTATCTCGGACTTCTGGCCACTGTCTGGGGCAGTTCGAGAAAGTCTTCAGCTGTGCCGTCGCAGCAGCCTCCACATCCCGAATGGACTCCAAATGTTACTGTCTGTGGTCATTTTGACTTTGGGGAAGAGCTAGAAGTATCGCAGTGCCAGACGGAGTGGATAAGGAGGGTGAGGGCGTGCCGTAATGTTCTTAGGAGCCTGCCTTGCCGTCGGATGGCACTCGGCAGCAATATTTACCGTATTTCTTAATCACACCTTGTAAAGATGTGAAAGAGGACTTTGGACAGGGTCACAAAGCAATAAGAATGATGGGCTAAGTGTGTGTGAAGCAAAGGGAGGAGTATTTTGAGAGGACTAATGGCAGTGTGCCTTTTGCTGTAATCATCTTTTCAAATTTTAACATTCATTGTATCTTTTTGATCACTCCTTGTGTAAAATTCTCTGCCGGATGCTATAAAAGAAGCAGAGCTCTTTTACCCAGACTTCTGAAAAGCAAGAGAGCCTACAAACACAACCTCGTGTTCAAATTCCCAAAATTCAGGAATAGGGAGAGATAAGAAGGAAATAAAACTTTATGAGATTCCAGAAAGCTCCATTCCACTTCCTTGGAAGGGAACTTTGGCCAAAAGCACTCCCATTCTGAGGTGAGACTATATGTAGTTCCTTCTAGCTTCCTACTAGCGAACTGCACTCAACTGAGTACACGTTTCAACCTCTCAGTTTCCGTTCTGTCTGAGACCTTCAGCAAGTCAGAAAGATATTGAAAGATGATCAGGATAGTTAGTCAATGAAAGGGAGTCCTTTCAGGCACCTACAAACATGCAATCAGGAGTGCGAATGGAGGGTTGCCAGAGGTCAGGAAAGGCCCTAGGCATTTCTAACAAGAAAATGCGGTGTGTTAATATACTAAGAAATGAAATACACATAGGTTTATGCACATATAAGCAATTTTTAGCACAAGGGAATTAATAGAATAGAATTTGAGAGCTTCTGAGCGCTTGACCAAATATACTGCTCTACTCACAACCACCCTTAAAAGGTCCTGAGGACCAAGACAAGGAGGTGTAAAAAGAATTAAGATGTGTTATGATAAACATAATCATTATACACCACAAACATGTACTAATAAAAATTAAAATTCTTTTTTAAAAAAAAGCTCCTAAAGACTGTCCTGAGTACAAATGTAAGAGAACTTAGGGCAGCTGTTTTTTCAGGGTTGCTTTCTTTTGTAATACCTCTGTGAAAGCTCAGTGGTAGAGTATTTGCATAGAATGCCCCTGTAAAGTATTTTGGAAAAACAGAGGATTGTCTTCAGGAAGTTTATTAATTTTTAAAATGTGATTATAGACTTCCAAGTGACTGTGGATCTCATTTCATTTCCACTGTGGTTTTTAAAGACCGTCGACGACTGGTAGAGAGCTATGTGGTCTGATGTGACCATCTTATAAAAAAGATAGAAATAAGGAATGATTTTATAGTCACAGAATTTCAGGTCACAAAAAGAGGACAAATGGAGCCTTCTGCAAAATTCTAGCTGTAGCCATTACTGTTGTTCTTAACATATCTTGAAGAATTTCTTCTGATGGCATTTTTTAACCATGAAATTCTTCCTAATGATGAATCTGCACCTCTCCTGTTGAAAACTGATTCTGCCCTGGCCTCAGTAGATGTAGCACGCTGTCACAATATGCCCAACTTCCCTTTTACACACCAACAGGTACCATCTACACACTTCTTCATACCTATAGCTGCAGAACCAGTGCCTAAACTAAAGCTTACTTCAAAAGTTCTCAGGATCTAAACTTTTGCTCTTTTGCTCCCTGATATTGAGATCAGTCCAGACAGCCAACAGAGACACCTGTGTACTTGGACCCATAGAACCTTACACTTCATCTTAACAATACACACTCCCCTAGTAGTTCTCTGGATGCTAAAGTGACAAAGGACAGATGGTAAAAACAGGACCTTCCCACTTTGGTGTTACTGTGGCCCAATGAGAAGATGAATTCCCCACTGTCCCAGTTCTATCCATAATGGGACTAACACTTCTTCCCAATGTCTAAATGAAATCAAAGAGTCCCTGCTTCTGATGATTTGTTACTGCTGAGTCATGTCTGCCCACCCAGTCATGATATCCCATTTGGAACAGAAGGTGAGTTTGTCCCTTTGTGATAGGGCAAAACTTTTTCCCTAAATTGATTTTCTTTTTTGTAGACAGAGTTCATTTTTAAGTGTTTAGCTCCCACAAGTGTTCCTATCTTAACTATGGCCTCTTTTTCCCAAGTGGAAATGATTCCACTTGCCTATTTCTAACCATTTGTCAACAGTGGAACATATTGAAGACGAATTGGCTTTTCCCTAGAGCTCAGGAGTCAGAAAAACTACCAGCAGAAGACATCCCTAAAAGGTAAGATGCTGTGCTCTGAGCCCCCAGAGTCTCTGGCCAACCAGCTCTTTGCTCAGCTGCCTCAGACTCACCTACCCCTATCTGCCTGGTTATTTCCAAAAATTCAACCCAGGTACATGGCTTTGCCACACCAGAAGAGGGAAACCATGGATTTTTAAATTGCAGTCATTAGAAGTCTGGACAAGGTAGGAAATTCACAGAGAGCATCCAAGGAGCTCAGCTGGCCCCCCAAAATAAAACTCTAACGAGAGGCAGTGAGTGAGGTAAGCACAGGTAGGCAGGCTTCCCTCCCGCCAGCTACCTCCGGGAGGCTGTTCTATTTTCATCTGTCTGGTTCAAAGAAGGCTTCTCTTTTCATGCAGGTGTTTGGATTTCAGATTCAAAAGAAGGTTTAAAAATAAGGACTTACCTCATTTGCCTAAAGATTCTGGGTGGGAAATCCAATATCCCTGGCTAATGGAGAGGAGGTTACAGGCAGCTGTCACGCCAGCTCCTACCAGGATGGGGAACCACAGGTGTTATCACGTCTGAGCCTTCATCGGAGTGAAGATAAATGCACATGACAATAATTTAAAATCATTTTGTAGGATATTAAGCAATAAGCCACCAACCGGGAATTCCCTAAGTCACTTCCCCCTCTTGTGATTGGCTGCCCAGCCCTTTAAAAAAATAAAATAAAGGATTACAAACATTGGCTCATTTGCATTTGGCCAACTCACACGTTAGTGTTCAAACAAAACAGGTCTAACCAGGTTATACCTGTGTCTCAAGTACAGAGAGACAACCTGTTAATAGATGAGGAATTGATTTGGTGGTGACTGTTCTTTTCAGCTTAAAGGCAGTTTCGGGTGAAAAGCATGGTTCTCCCCAAAGACACCCTCAGGAAGAGAGAGTATAAAAGCAAAGTGAACAGAAGCCCAAGCCTGACAGAGATGGCTGTGGAGGGGTGTAGGAGGGGTGCTCTTGAACGTCTGTCTCCTTTTCTAATCTGTGTTTAGCCCACTCAGCTTTCCCACCAAGATCTTTGCCCGGACTGTGCAGGTGTTATGTTCTGCAGGAGCTTCCAGCCAATTCTCTTGCCAGTCACCATGACTGCCTCCTTGACAGTGACCCTTGGTAATGTCAAGGGACTTTGAAAAGCTACCTTCCCTCGGCCCTAGGTAAGAGACTTGGAGAAAATTTTGAAAAGAAAAGGCCCCTAGAGGGGAAGTCCACTATGAGCGATCAGGCCAGCTGTCAGTTCTCAGCAATCAAGGACTGACTTGCTGGATTATCCAGTTTTTCATTTCCTCTTGACACTTATTTGATCTTTTCCTGTTTACCAACACTCCCTATGAGAGCACCAGAGGAAAACTGAACTTGGGAATAAAACAACAGTTGGGACAAGAAGGCAGATGGGGAGGGTCAGCAGGTTTCCAATACCCACACACCCTCCTGGACCAAGGGCATGCTGGGAGTTGCCTGTTCCTGCTTCACTAGGTCACAAATGTCCCTGCACCTGCACAGGTGAGCAACTGCCCTGGCTAGGAAAAATACCATCTCCTAACCATTAACTTTCTCTCTTGGGTCTTCCCTAATACTAGCCCGGCATAAATGAAGTGTCCAAGAAGGTTTCTTGAATTTATAAGACTATACCCTTTCATGGGAGAGGGAAGGGGGATAGAGCTTTGGCAAAGAGATAAAGATTTTCTGATCAAAAGCAAGAAGCCCCATATGTAAAAATGTAAGGCCTGCAGGAGAGCCAAGGCTGCTGGTTAAAACAGAAAGCAGTTGGTTATTGTACTACAAGGCAGGGTGGGAGCGAGCAGAGGTGAAGTGATTTCTTCCGTGTGTACTACGCAACATGAATGCAGAGATTTTGAAAGTGGAAGCAGGTACCAGTAGACTTGGGAAGGTCTTGGAACTCAACCTAATCTTAAAGGAGGTCTTGAAGCTTACTATAGTGCAGCTTAGGGCAGCTCTACAGAGCCCCTTTGCTTCTGCAGTCTACACCACAGAGTCTCACTCTTCCCACCTTTCCAGTCTGGAGTACAACCAAAGGCCCTCTTCACATGTAAATGTATGCCCTGGGCCTGATAAAAACAGTAAATGTCATTATTGCCCATTATCACATTAGCCCCAATTAGTTTATCAGCCTTAGATCTGAGAGCAGGGCCCTGAGGGAACAGCCTGCTGGGACTTTGCTTGAGAGATGGATGAGTCAGGAGCACCTTGAAGTAGCTATGCTCCACCCACAACAGGGTACTTGCTTGTGGTGAGAGTGTGTGTGTGTGGGGGGGAGGGGTTAGTATTATTAGTGCTGTGGTACTTGAGGGAAGCAGACAGGGCCTCATTTATACCTTTGCCTAAAATTAACCTGAGACAGCAAGGTAGGGTAGGAGATAGGCTGTGTGTGGTTCTGAGGTAGTGAACTTCAAATACATCTTCTCTAGTGATGTGGCTAACTAGCCCAGGCCCAGACACCTTTAATTAGAGGCCCTTTAATTTATAGCTAAAGTGTTCTGGTGATTTGTCCATTCCTTTATTCATTCTTGACAGGAAGACTGACCTACTAAAAGAACTCATGGTGTGGGGGGACAGGAAAATGTCACTTCATCCTCACAAGTCACCTTATCTGAAAAGTTTTTATGTATATAAAGTACCTCACAGTGTGTCGTACTCAGTGGATACTTACTAAGTATGGATTCTTTTATTTGCTTGGAGTTTTGTTGAACCTTCTAGAAGAAAATAGAAGTCAAAGCAGTACCTTCTTTCCCTATATGAAAAACAAAGAAAAGGTAGATTTTAAGCATTTAACATCCGTGGATAAATTCTTTTGGAGTATGATCTTTTACTCTGTGGTCAACTTCCCATAAAACAGACTTTTGCAGACACAGTAAGCCTTTGAGTAAGTACTCCTGGTCCTGGTTTCCACAGAGAAAGGGGCACATATCAAGTCAGACCAAACTACAGTGGCCTCCAGCTTCCGAGTTCAGATGCACCATCTTTTAGAACAGTGGCACCCAATCCGTTTGTCATTAGCGACCAGTTTTACGGGAGATAATGTTCAATGGACTGGAGGGAGGGTTATTTTCTTTCATTAGTGTATATTTGTGATGTATAATAATGACTGTACATTCTCCAGTGCTAGCATCACCACCTCAGCTCCACCTCAGATACTCAGATATTAGGTTTTCATAAGGTGCACAAGTCTAGATGTCTCACACGTACAGCAGGATCTGAGCCTCTGTCATCTTCTAAGGCTGCTGCTGGCGTGACAGGAGGTAGCGCGCAGGTAGTGATCCCCACTCTGGGGAGAGGCTGCAAGTGAAGACGAAGATGAAGTTTTCCTTGTTTTTCTACTCTTCCTCTCCTGGCTGTACAACACGGTTCCTACGCTGCAGACTGAGACCCGCACTTGGTCCAGTTTTAGAAGAACCACCCCTCAAAGCCAAAGAAACTTAGGGACTTTCATTGCCAAATCAATCCTAAGACAAGGAAGCTCTCTAAGCCAAGTATTAAGATTCAAATGCTCTGAGCCTTAAATACCAACACAGAAGGTAGTTATAAGGTCAGTGGAAGAGTGTGCTTACAATACAAGAAATAGGATGCTTTTAGGGCTAGTGAGGCAGCTCAGGGGACTAAGCGCCTGCTTAGGCAAACACAGGGACCAGGATTTGGTCCTGATACCATGTGCTATGCTGGTACCACCATCAGGCACACTGAACCAGCCACCGAGACCAGGTGTGCTAGCGCATGCCTGTAATCACAGTGCTGGGGAGGCTAAAAACAGGAAGATCGCTACAAGTCAGCGCTGCCTAGTGAGACCCTGTACCAAATACATAAAAAAGAAAGAAGGCGCACTTAATACAGCACCTCTTAACTAGAAACACTATGTTTATTTTTTTAAAACAAATGTGTGCATATTGTTGTCTGTCAACCCCTGCTGATTAAATGGAACTGCCTTCCAGGTAGAATGTGACAACTATGTAGAGAGAGCCACACAAGAATATTCATGGGGGTATGACAGGGGCAAGAAACTTTCTCCGATCCTGTAAAACTCAAAGGGGAGGAATAGTCACACAGAGCAGAACGTCATGACCAATTATTCTGACTACCATCAAAAAGGCACCAGGGCAGTGATGGCAAACCTTTTAGAGTCTAAGTACCTAAACTGCAACCCATTTATTTACCACAAAGTGCCAACACTGCCCTTCTGTGCAGTGTTATCTACTACTCAGCTTCCGGGGCAATGCTGGAGTAACTTGGCTCACATGCCTGCCAAAAAAGAGGGCTCTGGGTGTCCAATGTGGCCCTTGTACCACAGCTTCTCTACCACTGAAGTGGGGTTTATAAATATCATCTCGCCTTTTACCCTACGCCCTCTAAAGGCCACACTTGTAATGTCCTCAGCTTTCTGGTGAGATTCGGTTTCCCTGTTGCCTTCCTGTCTTTTGAAGCTTCTATTCCAATTTTCTGTAGGACTTTGAACATGAATGAGTGTTGGAGAAGTTTCGTGGGCTCTGCAAGTTGTTCGCGCATTCTTTGTGGGAGGCCTCACTCTGACAGCGAGCAGGTATGTGTGGAGCACTCAGACCATGGCTTTGGCCTTCATATGTGTGCATCTACCTGCTCATTAACCAATGGCATGTAGCACTGAAGGGCTGCTGTGGGGGACAGCCTCATGGTGCAAAGAGGCAGGGAGAGCGGCCACCGTTGCTGGAGAGAATGATTCATTGTATAAACGCACCACACACACACACACACACACACACACACACACACACATCAAGTTGATTGCTCTGATTTACCCTTTGTAGATTTGTTTTGTTTTCTGGTACTAGGGACTGAACCCAGGGACTTAAAATAGGATTTTTTAAAGGTACCCAGGCTAAGTTCAAACTTGTGCTACTACTAGACCCTGTCCCAAAATAAACTTTTTAAATTTTATTTATTTATTTGGTACAGGGTCTCACTACATGTCTCAGCCTCCCCAGCTCTGGGATTACAGGCATGCACTGCCACACCTGGGTTTCATGGCTGGCACAGCACACCCAGGGTTCCAGGACTGGCATGGCATGCAGTACCAGGGATCGAACCTAAGTCCTTGTGCTGGCCAGGCAGGTGCTCAGGCCACTAAGCTGTCTCCCTAGCCCCCAAAATAAAAATTAGAAACAGGCTGTGAGTATAGCTCTGTGCAAAAGCCCTGGATTTGATCCAAAGAAAACAGTCTCCATTGTCAGAGTCAGAGAGATAGAAAAGACTGGGCGACATGGCCATGTCCCAGCAAACTTCCCATGACCAATGTTGAGTTTTTTACTTGGGAAAGGCTTTCTCATGATGATAGCAGTTTTCTCCATCCTCTGGCATTAGTCTTTCTTTAATTGAAAATTTAAAGTTGTATATATTCAGGGAATACAACAGGAGGCCTTGATATGCTCATAAATTATGGAATGGCTCAACCAAACCAATTGGAATATGGGCTACCTCACATATGTATCACTTTTTTATAATGAGAATACTTATATTCTATGCTCAGCAATTCTCAGGTACTCAAGCCTTTGTTATTCACTGTGATTATCATGTTGTACAAAAAGTAGCTGATCTTACGTTATTTTTTGCCTAACAAGTCCCTTTTCATGGTCATGGAATCCCAAAAGGTAAAAGAAACTAAAGATTTGGTGCTGGGTATGAGCTGGTGGGAGGGAAGCCAGAGCTCTGATGCTTTGTTTCTCCTTCTCAGGCTCACAGTGACTCTCACCTCCCTGGTATGTCCTGGCTGTAAGCCAATAGCCCACCAGAATTATCTTCACAAATGCAGTCTCCTGAGTTTATTTCCATGTCTACCAAGTCAACAGGTACCTCCAACAGTGGTGTGATGGCAGAAAGAAATGGTCGGTTTTATATTCATTGCTGTTTTAGTAACTATTCTCTGGTTGCTGAGACAAAATATCCGACACCCACAAGTGAAGGGAGGAAAGGTTTGTTTAGCTCGGTTTGTAGAGCTTTCAGTCCACAGTTGGCTGACTCTGAGGCAGGGTGGCACAGCAGAGGGGCATCACAGAAGAGAAACAGTTCATGGCAGACAGAAGAAGTAAAGCAAATAGACAAGGGATGACCACCGCTCTTTCTATCCCTTAAGTCTTCCTCAGGCACCTTAGGACAGATAACGTTCACACCCTTAATCCCAGTGCTCTTGATCCGAGCACTGCACCATGATCAATCTCAGCATCGCACCCTCTAGATGCAGCCACCTCTGAAAAAGCCCCACCTATGATAAGCCATCGTATTCCACCCATGACCCATACACATCCCTTTATGCAAAAGGCATTTAGTACATGCTAAACTCTTACTGAAAAGTCCAAGTCCAACATCTCCTCTGAGATTTAAGGCAAACTTTTAGCTGGGAGCACCTATACAAATGCAAAGTTAAATGCCTCCAACATACAAGGGCCAAAGATAAACATTACCATACCCAAAGGTACAGGAAGGGATTAGGAGCAAAGCAAGTCCAAAATATAGCACAACAAACATTAAGTCTTGGAGCCGGGAAGATAGCTCAGCAGACTAAGCCCCAGCTTTAGCAAGCACAGGGACCAGGATTTGATCCCTGGCACTACCACAGGCCTTGTGGGCCCCACCACTGGGGTGCACTGAGCCAGCAACTGAGTCCAGGCATGGTGGCACACACCTGTAGTCCCAGTGCTAGGGAGGCTGAAAACAGGAGTATCACTGCGAGTCTGAGCGGCATAACAAGACCCTGTACCAAATAACATAAAATGAAAACAAACCAAGCAAACAAATAAACAAAAAGATTAAGTCCTGGAGTTCTACGTATGGCATCTGAGATGATCTGTGGCAGGGTGTGAACTCTGAAGGGCTTGGATGTTTCTGTCCCTGTGGCCCTGCCAGTGGTTATAGCTCCCATGGCTTCTCTCTTGAGCCAGCTCTGCTCCCTCCTTGCAGTTTTCCTCGAAGATCTAAATTTCTGACTTTGCCAAACTTCTAGCATCTCCACTACACCTTTAGCTTCACACACATAGCTTCACATCTTGACCCCTCAGG
The DNA here is from genome assembly GCA_002564285.1 of Tympanoctomys barrerae. Lineage (NCBI taxonomy): Eukaryota > Metazoa > Chordata > Mammalia > Rodentia > Octodontidae > Tympanoctomys > Tympanoctomys barrerae. Next base: position 6,082 of record NDGN011365519.1, on the reverse strand, counting down.
GGCACACTGTCTGGCCTCCCAGGCCTTCTTCTGAAATCTGGGTGGAAATCTTCCTGACTCCACGACTCTTGCATTCTGCATGTACCTAAAACCAACACCTTATGAATGATGCCAAGGTCTGATACCAGCTGGAGCAGTGGTTAGGCTTCCTTCTATCTTGACTATGGGAGATGGATGTCCATAAACCAAATGATGAAGAACAATGTTCCTGGACTGCCACCATTCTGGGACATGGTGCTCAGGAGCTCCTTTCTCAAAGCAATGTCTTGCACTTTTGCAGCTCTGATGCTACAAAAGTTGGAGTCCTGCTGGCTCTTGTGTATTCCTCAGGGCCTATTTTTTTTTCTTTTGTTTCTCCTGAAGCATTTGGCTTTTTCTTGCTAGTCTTTTCAGTGACCAATTTTTCCTCTGCTCCACCTTTGTGGACCACAACTTCAGGAGCTTTCTTTCTGTACAAGGTAGCACTGCTTTCTCAGAAGCAGCTTTGGAAAGGACATAGATTGGCAGCCAGGCAAACTAAAACAGTTTTTCCATATTTACCTAAATGCTAGGGCTCAGCTTTCCCATCTGTTTATAGAGATATTAAAGTTCTTGCAGAGCTGTTTGGGGAATTAAGAGGGAAAACTACACAGGGCATCAGGAAGTGCCTGGCATTTGGCGGCCATGTGGGTGCTTATTAACTCCTTCCATGAAGGATGGAACTTGAGTCCTAAGATTTCCCTTAGCAAGATAAAAAGCTACACGTGGGTGATCCAAGAATTTGCCCTCCATGATTCTAAGAAAAAAATAGAAGGGGGTAAAGATGAAAAGGCATAGAAATAAAAGAAGAGAATCAAGCATATTCACATTTATTCCATTTTAATCATGTCCCAGTGGCTGGCTAGAAATTGAATTTTCATTACCTTAATGCTCATGAAAATGCACCCAAAAAGAACTATTACCATTGCCTCTTTCAGATGAGTAAACTGAGCCACAAAAACCTGATAAGCTAAATTAGTCAAGATCATACAGCAAAACAAGTAGCTGGAGCGCAAACCAATTTGTGTCATTTCACAATAAGATCTCATAGTAAACACAGCCCTCTGTGTTAGAAAGGCAAAGCTTAACAGCTTGTTGATATTTAAATTATAAATGTCATATGTAGACATAGAAAGTCAAGATCAAAGGCCAACAAGATAGCTCAGTGGACTGAGTACCTGCTTCAGCAAGTGCAAGGACCAGGGCTCAATCCCTGGCTCCACATGCTGCACCAGCCCTGCCCCCAGGCATGCTGAGCCAGCCCCCGAAGCCAGGCATGGTGGCACATGCCTGTAATCCCAGCACTGGGGAGGTTAAAAACAGGAAGATCACTATGAGTCTGAGCTATGTAGTGAGACCCTGTACCAAATACATTTTTAAAAAGTCAAGATCAGTTCTAAAAGACAACTAGAATTATGTTTCTTCCAAGATTGGGATTGGAAAGTTGACATGAAAAGATCTGAACTATATAAACAGGTCTAAGAACTACAGACCCATCTTTATCCCCTGATCTTCAATGCCAAATACTTAAAAAGTTAAATGTTCAGAATAAAAATTGAGGGGAAATCCATGGGAAAAGTTGTGACTTGGTCTAGCCTGGGAAGTCATGAGGTTCTTTTGATTCAAAGGTCACCCTGACACCCACGTGAGAGTCATTAGACATCTGGATCCAGAATGAGGGGAATAGAGCCCAGAGTTGCAGTGATAAGAAAAGCAGTAGGTATGAATTTTGAGGGCAGTGGTGAAAACTAAACAAGAATGGGTGTCACTGTGTTTCTCCATTCTTATTCTTCATAAGCAATGAGAATCTCAAAGTAATCAACCGGATTGCCTGACCCCAAAGCTTTCCAGATATAAATTAAGTATTCTGGATCTGCCCATGTCTATCAGAGAGTTGACAGGTACTTCCACTGAGACTATGCAAAAACACTCATTTGCATAACTAAGTTATCTCTTCAACCCATTCAAAACAGGTGCACCTGTACATTGGTGGAATGTCAAGAAAGAAGCCCTTGGAATTATAACTGAATAGTACCATATTTGGGGAAAATTCAGATGAAATCTCCCCAGTTGTATCATGGCATGTCTGTGATTTTCCTTCTTTCTCTCCCCACCCCCGTCTTCAGCAACCACAGGTCAGTTCAGGATTTAGAATTAGTCAGTCTCCCTTTCAGGACAAGGTCAGAATGTCAAATAATCTGATTTGGGAGCTGAGTTTCTTTTATGACAATACCCCAGGAAAGTTTCATGAGAATCCTAATTTGAGGTTGGAAGTTAATATCTCTGAATTCTGAGAACCAGAAAACATTCTGTAGGCGGCTGTACACTAATACTGAAATAAGGAAGTCTTCTCCGAACCTACCCTAAATCTCCACAGTCAGTGTATCTCAAAACTTCTGTTGGGAAGATACCCCTGCAGTGAGAGGGACCAACCACAATCCGCCTACTTCCTTACAACAGAAAACAAGAATGCCCCTGAGCTGTGGTATTCTGGGGACAATGGGCTAAAGAGGGCAAGGGGCAGGAGCCACGGTGACAAGGTGGATGAAGAACATTTCAACTGCTCCATCAACACTATAGTCTAATGTCAATGGACATTTTTCATCAACACCAAAACATTCCAAAGTTAATTTATGATCCTCAAATCCACCAGTTGTGGTTCTCCAGGAATTGCCAGAATCACCAGTATAGAAAACATCAAGGAGTTCAATCTCAGATCCCACGATTGTCTGTGCTTGTGGTGGGGGTGGGGAGCCTTGGCAAACCCCTGATTTTTGTTAATCCATTTTCTCTCCAGCTTGGCAGGTCACCTTAACTTGGCGCTGAATGCCCAGCTGGGGAAAATAATGCTGTTTGTTAGGTGATCGGCCGGCACTCTGAACTTGAGCCTTGGCTGGGGGTAACATTCTTTTAACAACCAGGTAAGACAAGCCTAGAAAACCACAGCATCGTGCCAGGAGGAACATAATTCCCAAGCACCCAGACCTCCAGGGGTCACTGCGCAGCCCTCAGCCTCACTTGGAATGAATCCACTTGCTCCTGCAACTGAAATCCCTCACCATTCCGCAGAGCTGTTGGCAGCAAGCAGGGGACAGAAGACAGAGTTGCTGGGGAAAAGGGCCAGAGGAGAGAGAGAAGGAAAGACGCAGGGACAGCAGTTCCACGTGGCTTCACCTGGTGACCACAGAGACTTTGGAATTACCCCCCTGCCCAAAAAAAAAAAAAAAAAAAAAACTCATCTTGATAACATACCTTCCATTTTAGTCACAAAGTGCCCAAATTTTATACACACACCCCACTGTGCCTCATGTGTGTGGCCCTCTCGAAAAGTAACCAGGTCATTCCTTTAGCAAACATCTTTGTCAGTTCCCCATTCCCTGCAGCTGTCTTCCTCAAAGGAAAATGCGACTGCCTCAGGTGGCATGCAAATGATTCTAAGTGCAAGTAGTGATTTTTATTTTAACAGTTAGGGATCTTTGAGGTGGAAACATGTTAGTAAACAGTAAGTCTATTAACAAAAAGTATTAAGTAGATGAGAGACAGACAGACAGATACAGACTTGGAAAAAATGATAACTGGGAAATAGGAGGGGTGGATATTTGGGGGAAACGACTATAAATGGACAGTCCAAACTAGCCCAAGAGAATGCCATGCATCACCCTCCATCATCAACATTTCTAAATCCCAAGTCCTGTGGTCTCCAGCCCTACCTCCCAGGGTACCTGTCAGGCACAGCAGACCCAAGTCATTTCTGCACAAGCACCCTGTGTGCTTCCTGATTCCTGCCTGTCCCGCCTCATGGCCACAAACAGAGAAGCACCCAACTCTGCCCCAGTGCCTTGTCCTTTCAGCCTTCCCCAACTGTCTCCATTGGGATTTCCATCTCCCAGGACATTGTATGTATTGGGAAAATATTAATATCAGACACAGCAAATATTTTGAACCTTCTGCCATGGGCAGAGACTATGTTAGGCAATAGGTATCCTGTCAGCAGAGGGGAAGGAAAAGAACAAGTCCTGTCACCAGAGAATGCATGTAGTCTAATGAAGTGAGATGACATTGTGCTTCTTATTCTGCCATGTGCTGCTTGGGAGTACCACTTTTCCCAGCCAGCCTGACTAATGTGGGCAGATAGGGGCTTCTCCATGGTGAGATTTCCAGAAACTTCTGACTTAACTCAATATAGCAAGACAGTCCAGCCTGCCCGTAGAACTCAACTGGATGGTACCACTCAAAGGCTAAAAACCCAGTGCCAGAACCTTGGTGCCCCTCTAGAAACAGAAGACCAGCAGCCATAGATGCTGTGTGTTTACTGTGCTATAAAACTATATACAAATAAATATTCAAAGTAAGAAATGGTTTCATCTATGCCTCTCATAGATCCTCATCATGTCCCTGCCACATACAACAAAGGCAGGATGGTCAGAACGATGACCCCATTGGGCTTGGTGACTTTCCAGTGATCATTCAGTTCTTCGTACATGGCAGACAAGGGCCCAAGGTCAAGTTCACGGTCCCCAGTGGCTGTCCTTAGACCTGTGATGGTGCTTCCCAAGCTTCAGGCTGGACCCCCTACAGACATAGACAATTGTAACTCCCCTGGAAAGCAAGGCCACAGAAGATGCTGAGTACCTACCAGTACAGGGCATGCAGGGACTACGGAAGGGAAGACACCCAGGCTCACTGTGGGAACGGAGGACGCCCTGAGACACAGTACAGAGCTGCCTCTGCCATTCTGTCTGCTATACCTCGCCTCTTTTCTTGCATCTGTTCCTTCTCCAGAGTTATAGCCAAGCCTTGACAGGAGGTCTGTGTGACAGTAACCAACTCAGCCTACGTATTAACCACTTCAACACTGAACACCACACATCCTAGAAAGCCCCCTGTTCCTTGCAAGCCAGAAAAGACAGTCACCCTCGCTGCCCTTCACCGAGATGTACACCACTTGGATCTTCTCTAATAGCTATGTGTCTTTGGACAGCTATCAGCCTCCTCTCAGCCCCTATTTTCTTACCTGCAAATAGTGATGACACTATGCTCCTGGCTGAGCCATTAATGGATGCAATAACTGATACCTTGGGACTGAGAATGATGTACATGCAACTCAACCAAAGAACCTATCAGCTGGTGAATGCAGCTGTCTCTCTTTTGGAGGCTAACATGTCAGAGATCATATGGCCACAAGAGATACACTCTTACTGGGATCTCTGGCAAGAAACAAGAGACTTGCTTACAATGTAAGCAAACCCCAAATCTACCCTTATCTGCTTGGCTACTTTTATTAAGCAGTTACTACATGTCAAATACTACAAATTTTATTCATAAGCATTTCTCATTTGATCCTCACAAAAAAGCCTCTCTGAAATTTGGTCCTGAGAATTAAACTGAGGACCTCATGCTTGCCAGGCAGGTGCTGTGCGACTGAGCTATATCCCCAACCTGGCATGCTTTTTAAAAAATACTTAATTTGACCAAGTCTATTTGTTTTTACTAAATGAATAAAATAATTTACCCCAAAATAACTGAAGTTGCATCATAATATCCCATATTAAGGATGAGGAAGCTGAAGCTAAGAGAGGGAAGGACAGATGAAACCAAGTCAGCCTGGCCTCAGAGCCTCTGCCCCTAACCCTCACCTCCTGACCATGCACAAGTAACATCTTCTGGGCCCTCAGCAGGAGCTGACAGCTTTGCTACCCCACCTCCAAAGACAAGGAAATCGCTAGACCCTGGGCAACCTGATCAGTTTTGGGAAGGAGGGAACTAGCAGGCAAGCCCTTGCTTGCTGGGACATAGCTTATGCTAAAATCAGGCTGGGTTTCCCAGAACCCCAAGTAAATATTTGCATACAGTTATTATATTGCTCTCCAGCTTCAGACTGAGGAGAAAACAGAATCCCCCTGGCCAACATGCCTTTGTAGTTTGGACAGATGGTCTCTCTGCCCACATGAGACTACATGCAGACCAATTCCTGTGTTCTAGAAGAAAGGGCTCCCAGATTGGAAAGAGACCAGAGTCCTTCTCCCCACTCAACTGTCTACCATCTGCATGCCTTTGAACAACT
>NDGN011365494.1:0-15344 GCA_002564285.1 Tympanoctomys barrerae | reverse complement strand
GTGTGTGTGTGTGGCCAGCTCAGCCCACCAGAGGGCCGGGCTGGCTGGCATGTGGTGCTGGGGGATTGAACCGCGGTCCCTTTTTTTGCCAAGCTTGTTCCAAGTAGGTGCTTTAGACCACTGAGCCATCTCACCGGCCCATTATTGATATACTTTTGAGAAACGTTTCTAACTATTTGATAAGTACAAATTCTGAAAAGTAGAGATTAAGAATCTAAAGGCATCATTCAAATGTTGTTTGATTTAACACTCAGATTGGTGGAAGAGCCACTCTATTTGCCTAGAAACACTGACTGACTTGGATATTTAAAATTATTTTTAAATAAATCCACATTTCATATATCAAAGTTACCACAGCTGAAGTCATAATTCTCAATGACTTAAATCTAAAACTTGATTACAAGACTTTAAATGAGTTCTGCTTTTACATTGCCTCTTCCCCTATAAATATTGTGTTTCCCTAGATCTGTTTGCTCCATGGATGTTTTGAAGGGTCTTAACAGAGCTCATTTGAATCAGTGTCTCCAACTCTAGAATTCTGAGTTCTGTGAGATTGCAGAAGAGACTGCTGCGCAGTTGTCCTGCGAGGGATCTCAAATCACACCATGTAAGTGCTTTTAAACACATAATGGGCCAAAGGCAAAGGTGCAGAAGCCAGAGCATTTTGTGGTAGGGAGTGTGGGCAGGTTGTAGACAGTCCCTAAGGCTGGGTACACCTGGTGAAGAGGGGGCACAGCTGCCTGTAATGGAGAGCTTTATCCCCATCTCAAAGATAAGTGAGCTGGAGCCAGCAAACAATATGCATGAGGACACAGAGCCTGGGTACAGTCCCCACCACCAGAGCAGCCACCAGAGCACCCAGGATGGAACAAACGCTCAAAGTCTGGCTCCAGAAATCCTAATGAGAAAGGTATGCTGATTAAGGTATGGAAAGATGATCCTTAAAAGACTATCAAGTGGTGGGAAGGCGCTGTAAACTGATACTACGTTCTGGGAGAAAACTGAACGCTGTGCCTTTGGAGTCTTATGCTCGGCTTTGAGAATTTGAACTCATTAATCAATTAGGCATGTTGCTCAAAGGTATATCAATAAGAGTGTGCATTATTACATTATTTAAGATTTTAAGATTTGAAACAATTCAAATATTTAATAATCATAATCCAATAAAATTAATTAGTGGTAGGTACAATGAATAAAATATCTTTTGAAAAATGCTTCATCACAAGAGACTCTTATATTAAGGGAGCATACTAGGAACTATTAGCATATCATTAGCATCAATACTAATTTTTTAAATTGTGTGAACGTATTCTTCTTGTAATAAACATAGAAACTACCAAATCTCTTCACAGTATTATTCCACACTGACAGAAATCCAGTAAGTATTGGTCTAGCTCTCTGCTCCTGTGATTGCTAACTATAACTTCTCTACAGAGTCCTGAGACTTCTGGATGCTGTCTTTTATGCAGAACATGAGCAGGAGCAGAGTGAGCCTATCAATTTCCTTCAGTGACCAATCTCTGTTTCTTTTTATTGGTTGATCCCTTACCATTTTTCACAATCTCCCTCCAGTACATGGAAAAGCACTGGTCTCTGGACATGTCCATGATTACTTCATGATCATGGAGTAAAACCAAATACAACCTAGGAGCTGGTGCCAGTCATTTTGACATGGAAGCAACATGAGCCCAGATCCCTGGGTAGAAATGTAAATACAGAAATGTTTTAATTCATGTGTGAGGTGTGGCCAGACACCACAGTGGAATGCTACAGGCCAGAGGTGCTGCAGAAGCAGTGTGGGTCCATCCTATGCAGACAGTGAAGTGAAAGCCTTCCCAGAAGACAAGAAGTAGCCTGGCCAGAAAAGGCCAGTGGTTAGAGAATGAGGTTTCAGGGAAACATAGAGTGCATTTCCAGCAGCTAAACAGAGATGATTTAGAGCAGAACATTTGGATGTAGTTACTAGTGTAAGATCTCTCAGAACAACAGCTTGAACTTTAAACGTTGTATTTTGCCTATATTAACAATGACTCTGTATGATAAGAATTTGTGATGCTTACCTAACTCCCTATTCTGGTAACTTTTGTGAAGAACAGTGAATTCATTATCTTTCACAAAGTAAGAGCTCTTACAAATAAGTAAGAAAATATTAAAGGATTGGTGCAATAAATGATTCACAGAAATAATCAACAAGATGGGGCTACAAAAACAAGTCAGGCCAAGTAAGCTACTGAAGGTATCTTCCTGATTATCCAACTTATACCAATATCTTTTAACATTCTTTCCTAAAATTATGAATGAGACAAACAATACAACCAAGAGCCAAAAAATAGTAAATATATTTACTAATTTCAAAAGCCACACTAACATGGTTGATACATTTCAATGCAGCTGAGAGGAGCTGAAAACTAAACTGCTTATCATTTTGCAGAAAGTCCTTGTAACTGACAGTAATATGTGTGAATTTTTGTAAACTATATGTGTTTCATAAAGAATCAGACGTAGTAAAGATTGACAGTTAGTTCCAGGCAGTGGATCCACTTTCATAGTTTTAGGCAACTTTGACTTTTGTCACTTCTCAGACAAGAATAGTAATTATATTTTTTGGTTTATTGAAAATTAATTCAACTGAGCAGATGGTCAGCTGAAACAAACAGAAACAAATAGATATGCTGTTGGGTGGGGGCAGAAACAAGATAACTTTTGCTCTCGGAAGCAAACCTGCTTGCATCTAGTGAGATGAACGCTGAGTGTTCACACCAGGGTAGGATGAAGCCCTGGCCTGATGAACGAGCCTTGCAGGCTGGTCCTCTGACCTCCAGGCAAGCTGCCCCCACCCACCAGCATGCACCATATCACCTAGACTGGGCCCCAACTGACTACAGCAACACCATAGGTCTCACAAAGAATGGACAGTGATGACAATGATGTAGTGTTTCCCAGCCAATGCCCCAAAGACAAGTGCAGTGTCTCTGTAATACAAAGGAGACATGTTCCAAGAACCCCACAGATGCCTGAATCCTCAATATTACATATGGCGGATCTTTACCTGTTCATATATAGCTCTAACATAAGCACTTCCTCTCTCAGAGGAAGCACCTTCCAACTTCTCTCTGACACACCTGCATGCTAGCACCAGACTCTTATGTGTTGGGGTCATTCCTAATTGACATGGGGTTATTTGAACACAAGGGCTATGAAAACAGGACCATCGATCTAGTTACCAAAATGGACAGTGAGTGGCCTACGTGCAGATAGCATGCACTGCCTCTGGACAGGAAGATGAGCCACAGTCCTGCACAGGACTACAGAGTGGCACACAGTTTAAAACTTAGGAATTTTTCTTGAAATTTTCCATTGAACACTTTCAAACTGTGTTTGACCACAGGTAGCTGAACTCTATGGAAAATGAAACCACAGAGAGGAGGGGGCGCTATGGCACTGTGGTGAGATATAAACCTCCAGGGACAAATGGAGCTGCTTGTTACTGCAGCATGATGAAGTCTCCCCACAATAATATGATAGACATGGGAAGAGATTAGAGAGCTCAAATGGTGCTACCTTGCTAAGGGGCAGAGGGCAGTATCTTGGTTCCTTGGTCTCTCTGTCCCACCCAGTGCCTGGGCACTGACCTAGTGTCTCTCAAGGCCACTTGTTTTGGGTACTGCTCCTGGTTCCTCTCAAGATTTTCATCCAGGTCTGCTCCCTATCCCCTGTCCCACCCCTCTCTGAGACCCTCCATCCTCTTAGCTGACTCCTTCCCAACACAGCTCAAGTCTGGGGAGGAGGTCTGTATGTTCTGCTTGAAGCTCCAAGTTTCTCCCCTGCCCCAGGATTCCCACCCAGGCTCTCCTACTAGTACCCCGGAAGTCAGGATCCTGGCAGCTGATCAGATCCAGCTCTTCCCCTGCAGTTTCCCTGCCATCCTCTCTCCAGAGGATGTGAGCACAGAGCACAGCTGAGCCATCTGAATAAGGACAAGTGCAGCGTTTGCTTGCCATTTTGGAATGCTTCAGAACTATATTTCATTGCTGCTGCTGCTTTTTGAAGCTTCTTGTTTGGAACAGCATGTGTGTCACACCAATTAAAAAAGAAACCTTAATTGTGATGCATTTTTTTTCTCAACATGGATCTTTGTTAATACATTCACTAAATGTCAACATCTGGCTCAAGTCCAATGAAAACCAAAGTAATTATGAAAAGAACATAAATTGATCAGTCAAAATAAGATCAAAAATGGATGTGATGAATCTTGAGTGCCCTGTGCATCTTTTCCGATGGCATTTTCCTCTAAAATCGAGACTATCTTTTAAAAAAATGACTTATGTTAGTAGTACAATTTGTGTCCTTAAGGAATTCAAGTGTAGGATATAGAGGTCCAAATATCACATAATGAGAAAATGCATATGTGCCAAGTGAACACAGCAGAAAAATACAAGCTCCAGGGCAACCGCATGCTGCTGACTTTCCCTTGAACAGCAACACGTAACATGTGCTCTGTGATTTGTTGCTAGATGAATAAAGCTTCCAGGAAGTAAACTATGAAAAGACAGTAAGAATCAACTTTTTCTCCCCTTTAAGTCACTTATTAAACACACTAGTTGTCCCACAGTTCAGGTTTATTTGTATTCGAGAGTCCTATCTGTAACCTGTCAGCCTCATTCAGTCATACTTCTAAGAATGATTTCGTACAAACTTGGCTTTTTGACTCCTTGCATCTTTGTCCTTTCTCTGCTAGCGCTGCCACCTTATAAACACTTGACTAAAATACTGAATTTATTTTGTGTCTCTAATTTCAGATCTGTTCACTGAGAACAATTTTGGTAAATTCCCTTTATGACTGCAGAGAAATCACATATAGGTAAATGTTTTATGAAGTAAACTGTGTTGGAAATCTTCCTGTAATGCAATGTAAGAATTTATCCAGAATAACAAGCACAGCTCTCAAGTGCCTGGGATACCATCAAACCTAGACTTCTTAGAAACAAATCATGTTGCAATGATTTGTTCTTTAAAGTAGTTAGCTAGGTTAGAATTCTTTTCTGAAGTTCATTCCAAGAAGAAACACATGACCAGCAATTTTGCTTTTCTGACTCATTCTTTTCTGGACCACCTCATTTTCATTTAAATATTCTCTCTCTTTTTTTAAAAAAAATGTTTGCTAGCCCACAGGCTTCAGCGTCAGCCTGCTACCATGGTTTCATGTTCTTCAAGGAGCAACAGGGATTTCACCAACTCTTTGAGCAACGCTGAAGAAGCATCCTTGCTCTTGTAGCACAGGTCAGAGGACCCCAAACGCTCTTCCAAAAGTCAGCTGCAAAGTTCTCTCCCTGCTAGGACAATGGACATGCCTCAGACTGGCTAGGAAAAGGCAGTGGGTATGTCAGGGGTTCTTTAAGGAAGAGGCCAGAAAACGTGGATTAATACCATCACTCCCTCTGGTATTAATTTGCCATGCTCCCACCAGGTGTGTTGATGGAAAGAGGTCTTATGGTTCCAGTAATTGCCCCGGATTCCTTTGCTGTCCTTCATCAGGGCCTCTAATGAAGCCCAAGTCTTAGCCTGGGGTTGGTGCTGGCCTGGAATGCAGGAGGCTGAAAGCTGACACCCTTTCTGCGAGCCAGCGGCCTTGCGCTAAGGTTGTCTCCATGGCAACCCCGGGTGTTTTCCTGCTGATGCATTTACACAGCAGGGTTAAAGTTCTGTGAAAGCAACAGCTGTTGTAAAAACAGTATATTAAATATGTTTAGGACTGTAAAGTGTGCTTTCTGCTCCATGGCGTTTCATGGGGGAAATCCTGGAAATGCAAGCTATGTTTAAAACAAAGTTACTCCAGGTGGGATATCTCTTTTGACACATACCTCGTTCTTGTTTTTGAAAAGAGCAAGGAAAGTTTTAATCATCTCTTTTCCCCCCTATTTCTTTCTTTTGAAATTATCTTTTCGTGCTAAACTTCCAGCTCGCAGCCTCGACTGCTTTCATTGTGTATGTTTGCAATAAGTCATGTGGCAAATAATTGGGGGGAAGGGAAAGCAGTTGTGAGCCTCTGTAATCAAAATCACTTGTCCTGCGCCTTGCTTTATTTTGTTCTTTACTAGCTACAACTACTTAGCGTTTCATGTTGCCTGAGTATGTGGACAGGTACTTGAAAAAAGAAAGGATTTTTCCAAATAGTCCAAATTATTTTTAAGGGAAAATTTTTTTCTGTTTGCTTTTTTGAAAACTCTATGCCCCCAGGTGGGTCAGACATATGGAGACATTTTGGTAGGCTCCATAAATTTGCAAGAGGTAGGCCAACAAGTTCATATAAATTGCAGTGATGCTGTGAATCAAGTGTCGGGCTACAGCCCAGTTTGACATGGATGAACAGAGTGTTTTCCTGAGACCTGAGAATTTTGCTGCTACAATAGAGAAATTCTAAACAAATAAGGATTTGCTGGTAATTATGCATTCAGCAAATACTGGGCCACATCTGTTAACCCACCAGGCTCTATGCAAAGATAGTGAGATCAAATCAAGGGAGTTCATGGCCTGATCCCATCTCTTTCTGTAGCTGAATAAGAAAACCAGCAAACCGGTTTTAGCTCTCTACCTGGGTGTGCTAAGGTCTGTATAAAAGATAATGAAGAGTGTAATTCATTCCTAAAATGCTGAAACCAAGGACCCCTAATGAATATGGGTTGAGTGCTTTTTTTCTGCCCCAGGCTGTCATCTTGATTCACCCAAAGGAGGAACTGTCAGGGGCTTCCCACTTTCCTCTGCTTCCTCACCAGTAGAAGCTAGGCTGGCCATGGAAGTCCATTCATGAGGCCTTTCCCTTGGTGCCTAGAGATGGAGAATGTAAAACTCTCTGTCCTAGTCAAATGGATACAGGCCCAGGAAAGCCAGTCACATGGCATCCACTCTTTCCTCTATCCATCCTGGAGATTGATGGTGAAAATTAAACAAACAAACAATGGATTCTTTGGCCACAGAAAATATTTAATATCTAGGACTCGTCTCTGAATCAAGATGTATTAGTTGTCTGGGTACTCTGCTAGTAGTGTAGGTGGTCCTAGGAGATTCAAGGACGGTAAGAAATGTTCTCTTTCTTTTAAAGTGCCATAGAATTGACCTACTTTCACTGCATATGACTAGAGAAGAGGAAGTTCTCAGTCACATTTCTAGAAATATAGTTTTAAAATAAAAAGGTAGGGCCAGCCAGATAGCTTAGTGGACTAAAGCGCCTGCTTAGGCAGGGTGCAGTGGCTGGGATTTGATCCCTGGCATGTCGTGCCAACCCCCCCCCCCCGGGGGAACTGAGACATGGATTGAGACTGGGCATGGTGGCACGCGCCTGTAATCCCAGTGCTTGAGAGGCTGAAAACAGGAAAATCACTAAGAGTCCGATCTATGTAGTAAGACCCTGTACTAAATACATTTTAAAAAATAAAAATAAAATAAGATAAAATAAAGGGGTAACCAAAAGAATACACATCTTGAATTGTAATATTGCCATCATATTTTCAAGGAGAAAAATTCCCAGCCTGGCTGAATTCCCCAGCAGTGTGTTTCAGCAGTGGCAGTGGAATTCCATGTCACTTACACAGGGCAGAAATATCATGCTTGAGTATTCACCCATTCATCCACTTACCAAGTATTTATTGTGCAGCTACAATATACCAAGTACTGATTCAGAATCTGAAAAACAGGAGAAAATAAAATAAGACAAAAGAGATGAAGATTCTTGCCCCCCATGAAGCTTAGATTTGGGTGAGAGAAAGCAATTAAAGCTCTTTCAATAGGCACATTTCGTAAATATTCTCTTGCAAATAAGCTCTTTAGAATGAGACTTCTATGGCTTCTACAGTTCAAACAACTCCTTCAAACAACTTTCACCCATCTTTTCGATCCACCATGAATTTTCTGTCTTACTTTAGGCTTAAAAGAAGTGGAGTTTATGGACCATGGATGAATGGCTACTCGAACTTATTTTCTAAGGTATTTTGCCACAATAATGAAAAGCTGTCTAACATAGTAGATGAGGGTTTTTTTCTCTTAAGAAAACAATACTGTGTATTATATAGGAATAGAGCTAGAAAGTTAGTATAGTAAACTGGTCTATTAAAATTGGCTGAACTCAATTTAGTATGAAATGTGTGACATAATGCATAGCTTATTACTATTAAGATCTTTCAGAAAATGTTAAAATCACTCAACCCACTTCTCACCTGAATTAACCAGTGTTCTTCAGTTGGCAGGCTTACTGATAGAAGTATTTTATGTATCTGAATGTTCAAATAGTGATTCTGAAGTTTAGTGTGGCCTGGTCATCCTGTGACTTAATTCTGATGTAGTTGAGATGGATCAGTCTTGGAAAACTGATTCTGCCCACTGAAACAACCACCTAGCTCTGGGGCCACATAGAGCTGGCTGACCTTCATGACCTGTAGCTCATCACAGGCTTAATGGTCCCAAAAGAGAAGGGCTTTTCTTGTGGCTGTGTTTAGAGCAAACTTCTCATGGCAGATAGGATTCTTTTTTAATCCTTCATGTCACAAATTCCACGCTGGTCAACAATTGACTACCAACATTGATTTATTACTCAAATAATTTTCACAAATATTTTGCCTTTCAAAAAGATTGACCTGAAATGAGAGCCTATGGAAAGTATTAATTTACATGGGTAAACCAATAGATCTTGAAGATAAATGTTGTTATTTAATACAAGACTCCCTGGATAAAACTACTATAATGATCTGTTTATAACAATGCTGCCACTTGCAATGTACATCTGTGAGCAGGTAATTTACAATTTTAAGAGCCACCACATCATGAATTCTGTATTGTTAAGTATTTTTTAAACACTTCCATTTTGAGGCATGGAGAGGTGATAAAATTTTCTTTCTTAAAAAAACTCCATTGCTAAGAGATTTCTATTTTTAATTGATTCACAGAAAAGAAAAATTAAAGTTTGTTCTTTCTGAAATAAAAGAAAGCTGTTTGGAGAAAAGAACATCTATGTTTACTATATTCCTAATATGACTATGCCATTATATTTGATTTTATTAAGAAGTACTATCATCTTGGGAGGGAAGCTATGGAATCAAGCCTAATGGATACCAGCCAAAATCTCTTATTTTGAGACATCTCCTCCCAAATATCTGAAAAGCCTAGATTATTTACACATACAGGATAAATGGAGAATGTGTTAGATGTGGCTTTTTTACAAGTTTGCTTGGCATTTACAATGCACTCATAAAAGATAGAAATAAATCCTGCAAAAAATCAGCTTCTGGATTTGGAAGGTAGGGATGGAATATAAAGTCTTGAACTGAAAAACCAGTGTCCTAAAACTCCACTTTTGGGCCAGTTTCCATCTACAAATGGGCCTCCATGGATAGCTTCTTGATTTGCTCTGAGACTGTCTGAACAGACTCAGCCACAGCTCAGAGGTGAGATGGGTAGGAGCCAGAGAGCAGAAGCCAAAGTCTCTGTCTCAACTGGCTTCTTGCTCGACATTTCTCCAGGCCAAGTGCTCACCTTCTCTGTGAGTCCACTTTCTCTGTTCAGAGCTCTAGTTTCTCTCAGTCCTTCACCTCTCCATACTGGGGCAGGGTGCTCCCACTCTTTAGGAGATGCTGGATACAGAAAACAGACTCCCAGCTCTTAAGAAGGGGATCTCTTCACTCCTTCTAGCATC
This sequence comes from Tympanoctomys barrerae, assembly GCA_002564285.1. Classification (NCBI taxonomy): domain Eukaryota; kingdom Metazoa; phylum Chordata; class Mammalia; order Rodentia; family Octodontidae; genus Tympanoctomys; species Tympanoctomys barrerae. The sequence goes on along the minus strand of NDGN011365494.1, from coordinate 5,662 downwards.
CTCTCACATGCTAAAACATCAGCACCTATGGCTGATATTGGCATCAGCTTTTGAAGACAGATTTGCTACTTTTCTTAATGGATAAACCAAAGATCCTTTAAAAATGAGCCTAAAATAATGGAGAATAAAGACTATGGGTTCCAGGAGCATAAATTTTCTGCATTTCTAGAGCTTTTCCAAAGAGATTACCTTCACCCAGGTAGCAGCTTGCTGATTTGAAGCATATGCAGTTCACCCTTTAGTGTCTAATTTGCCCAAGAATTTTTGGATGAAAGTTTTCATAAGTTTCCAGAAAACTACTCTGTAGTATAGCTAGTTTCCCAGAACCTAAAACAAATTAGATTTATCATGCTAGAAACTAAACAGAAGTGCCTTGTTGAGACCTGTTTGGGCAAGCCCTAATATTCTCTCCCATTAGCCAAGAGGGAATGAGAATCTTGGAGGGTGAAGCTGCCGCCCATCCTGTGCAGAATCCAAGATCAGGCTCCCTGTGAGTTTCAGGGAGTGTTGCACTGTAAGTTTTCACACAGCTGCCAGGACATTTTTCTGTTGCTGGTGTAACTAAGAAACAATCACATGTTTTGGTAAATTTCATTGCTAATTTTTATTTACAAAGAAGTGAAAATTTTTATACATGGGAGCTCGACTACCAAGGTTTTGCTTTTCTTTATCAGCATCCCTGATGTCATATACCTTTCTCCACCTGCCCTTTTTTCTCACGTGTGTATAATCCACAGGCATCTCTCTGTGTATGAGAAACACACTTGACACTAGATTTGCCATCAGTGTTGGTTGCTGAAAGCAGCACATGTTCCTCAGATGTCACAGTGCTGCCAAGGGAACTCAGCCCTGGCAGTAGGGCAGTGATTGGCTGGGCTCAGCAGAGAGCATGGCTCCAGTCTGCTGCTTTGTGGAGGCCTAATTAACTCACAACCACTGTCACTTGATCTTTCCCCAGCTCTCCCCAGCATCCAGGTACTGAAAATATTTACTCTGTGTTGACCTGACAAAACCCAGGATGGCTTTACAGGGCCCAGAATGCACACCAAAGAAACAGAGAGGAGGGTCTGCATAGTTCCTGTTCAGTTTGTAAGGCGGTTCTCTGAGCTGAAATATGAGGCCAGATGCTGGCAGCTCTTAGGTTTCTTTGGTCCCTGGAGCCAGTATTTACAGGCCAGGGGTAGGGAACCAAGTACAAGTATGGCCAGTCACCCATTTTCATTGCTAATCTCTATCTGGCGAATAAGGCTGAAAAGGTTCTTGGGTCATTTCTAAGCCTTAGTTAAAGAAGTTTCATTCTCTCAATGAGTTGTTTACTCCATTTTTACTGAGCTGCCACCATTTTGTAGGTGTTGGGTATTCAACAATAAGCAAGAAGAATCTCCAGCCTCTGGATGATGAATTGATAACATAATTTCAGATTGAAGTAACTGGCAGGAAAGAAACAAACTAGGGGACTTGACAGAGAATAACTGAGGAGAGTCAGTATGTAAGGGACTAGGAAAAGATTTCTGAGATGCTTCTGACATTAGTTAGCTTTGAATTGTTACAACAGAATATCTGAGCTGGCTTACAAAGAGAAAAGGTTTGTTCAGTTCAGTTTTGAAGGTTCACATTCAAGGTGCTGAAGCCACATCACCTGGGTCTCTGGCAAGGGAAGGACCCTGAGGTGAAGCACATGTTAAAGAAACTGTTATAGATAAGCAAGAGGCAGAGAGAAATGAGAAGAGATTGGCATCCTGGTAAGTCCCCTCCAGACCTACAGGCCTCACCTTTTAATGATTCTACCCCTCCCAATAACTCCACCCTGGGGCTAAGTCGGTAACTCAGGGGCCTTGGGGGCCATTCAATATCCAAACCACAGCACTCTCACTACACTCAAAATCTAAAGAAGCATCCATGCAAAGACTAGTAGACTAGTTTCAAGACAGAGGGGACTGGCTAGTTAGGGATCCCATAGGGGAAAAAATTGTTTCCCGCAATCAGCAAGAGGAAAGAAATCGAGAGTCCTATGGGCCAGCACAGCAACGGTAAGGACATCCCCGTCACCGCTGCCTCCTCACCACCATCTCACTTTGTCACTTTTTCAAGCCACTGATCCTCATTTTCATCACAACAGTGACTCATTCTTGTCACAGGCTTCACCTGTTTAGTTGTGAAGAACCTGTCACTAGTACTAGAGAAAAGTAAGCACTGAAAATCTTCAAGTCAAATGAAAGCAAAGAGCAGTACATTGCTAGCACCCTACAAAGATGTGTCGAAATAATACAGCTCCGGAAGTTTGGCAACCTCAAGGCAATTTTTTAAAAAAATTCATTAAATAGAGTGTATAAACTTACAATAACTTTATGCAAATGAAACATTTTTGCATAATTGCCCATTAAATGGTGGCTTCCCGTCATGGGAGTCAATTATGCAGCAAGCCACTGACTTTTGTCTCATGGTCCCGTTCATGTCAGGCAACTTCAGTATATGACTCTTCAGAGAGATCCTGTGGCTTACTTCATTGGAAGTCACATGGGAAACATGCTGACAGATGGACTTGGTTACTACCTGGCCTGGTGAGTTTAAGTCTCTTTGTGAAGGACGGAGCTGCATGGCTTGACGGACCACTTTAGTTCCTTCCAACTAAACAACCTTACATGGGCCTGAGCCCGCAGTGTCTACACTCCACACCTGCCCTCCCATGCTCAGAGGAGCTCAGAACAGCTAGTGCACTCCTCCTTCCATTTCCTGACTCAGTCACCAGAAAATGTTCCTTTTTTGGATTAAGAGACCAGGGGGAAAGCATATTTATTTATTTATTTTACACTTTAGGGAAGGATCTACAGGGTGTTTAGGGTCTCACTAGTAGATCGGACTCATAGTGATCCGCCTGTTTACAGCCTCCCAAGAGCTGGGATTACCAGTGCACACCACCACACCCAGTCTCAATTGCGATCTCAGTGTGCCCCAGGGACGGGGCCAGCATGGCAAGCCCAGGGATCCAACCCTCAGCCCTGAGCCTGCTTGCAGGCGCTTTAATTCGCTGAGCTATTTGGCCGGCCCTTGAGCTATTTGGCCAGCCCTAGATTTATTTATTAAAAAATTCAGAGTGATGATAGTCTATCAAGTCAGGTTCATTGTTGTAAAAACATGAGGCTTTGTTGACCAACACTAGGGAATGGGGTTGCATCAGACAGGTGGAGAGGTCACTGTAATTCCTGCTCAGTTCTGAGTTGAATTAAAATTTCCCTCAAAGTTTTATTTAAATAAATTAGAGAATAAATTTCTTAATGAGAACAATATTGGAATGTCAAGATACACTAAGAAACAATAACTACTTTTGAACCCCATGACGTTCATTGTAGTGAACGTGACAACAATTTAGTAATAAGGTGTTTTCAGCTTGAAGAATGGGAGTCCTCTCCTTTCTTTTTTTAAGAAAAGAATGTCTTCATTGTTCTTTGTTTTACTCTAATATACGGATTTTTACTGAGTTCTATACATTTTAAAATTTCTCAATAAACTCATTTCTGAGTATTTTATATGTTTATGTTACTTTTTAGAAGAAGCCTTCATCATATGTCCCTAGTGGTTGCTTGCTCACTCCCTCTTTCTGTCTGTCTCTCTCTGTCTCTGTCTGTCTGTCTGTCTGTCTGTCTGTCTGTCTGTCTGTCTGTCTCTCTCCCTCTCTCTCTCTCTTTCTCTCTGAGGGACATGAATGATGTAAAGTTCACAAAGAGGGTCTAATTAAAGAAAAGATTGATCGAGTCCTTGAAGAAGAAAGTATTCTGAAAATGGAATTCTTCCCTAATTAATTAAATGTACTTATAATAAAAATGCAGGTAACATTTTTATAGAACCCAGTATAAAATCCATACATTAGAATAAAATAGACATATTGCTATATACCTATATATAAATATAGATATATTTATGAATCAATGCTATTAGTTGGATTTTCTACATAAATTTTTCTGGTGCTCACCTGAATGAATTTATGTATATATATTACTATATTACTATACATGTTTCTATATATTATTTTTCTGTTGAAGTGTTCTGATACTCACCTGAATGAATGCATACATGTGATTGTGCACATACATGTGATTGTGCACACACATATGATGCATATGTGAGTATAATCTTAGATTCTGAAGTATAAAAATGGTTAGTAAAAATCAATAAGGAAAAATGTGAAAATCCTGAGAGAACAGCATGCAAGCAATGAATTCACAAAACAGAAGAACCAAAATACCAATAAATGTACAAGAGATGATTTTTTTCACTGATAATCCATAGAAAAAACCTGATTTGCCAAGGTAAAGAAGGAAATATCATTTGGCAGTAATTAGGCCTACAATGATCAGATGCCTGTGGGAATGGGATAAACAAACTTTTTTTACTACGATGACTATAAATTGCACACTTTACAGAGCCATTTGGTAGTATCTGGAGTGGCTGACTTCCTCCACCTTGGGCTCTACTTCCACTTAAGTGCTACTTACAGTCATATTTCACAAAGAAACTTTTACCTCTGTACATAGGAAACATGCACACAAATGTGTGGTGAGGGGTAATAGCAAAATCCACCCAATTGTCCAACTTCTGTTAATGCAGAATAAATCAATGATGGCACACTGGTGGTTACCTTAATAGTGAATTAGATGTGTAAAAACTACCATGCTGAATAAAACCCAGTGCTGAAGAGAAAGCAAGCAGAACTTCACCTATAACATCACAATTCTCTTTCTTTCTGCTTGTTCCTCTTTGTCATTTGGGAAGCTGGCTCTCACCAACTGGCCCCAAGATTATTTTTTTTTTAAATTTATAATGTTATGCTTTATTTTATCTATATTTTTAATCTTTATTTATTTGGTACAGGGTCTCACTCCGCAGTTCAGCCTCCTAGGGACCCTCCTGTCTCAGCCTCTCCAGCACTGGGATTACAGGAATGCACCATTATGCCCAGTTTTGGTGGCTGGTTTGGCATGTAGTACCAGGGACTGAACCTGTGTCCCTGCACTTGCCAGGAAGGTACTTAGGCTGCTGAGCTATCTCCCTGGCCCAAGACTTCTAGATTTAATAACCAAACTCATTAGCATATCTGGATATAAAGTCAACACTGAAAAATCAACAGCATTCCTGAATACAAATAAAAAACCCACAGACAGAGAAATTAGGGAAATGACATACTTCACAATAGTATCCAAACAAATTAAATACCTAGGAATCAATCTAATGAAGAAGCAAAAGAGCTTTACATTGAAACTACAATGAAAAAGGGAGATGGAAAACGATAAGAGAAAATGGAAAGATATCCTTTGTTCTTGGGCAGCAAGACCTAATATAGTGCTAATGACCATTATTCCACAATTGTTATACAGATCTAATACAATTCTAATTTTTAAAAAATACCAATAGGGTATCTTGCAGGATTAGATAAAATGATTCTAAAATTCACTGGAGGCAGAAGAGACCTAAAATAGTAAAAGCAATTTTGGGCAACAAAGGCAAAGCAAGGAGTATCACACTCCCTGAGTTGAAATTATATTACAAAGTTACTGGGCTAAAAAAACAAAACAAAACAGGATGGTACTAGCAAAACAAACAGAACAATTCCAGACCCAAGGATCAATGGAACAGATTAGAAGATGCAGAAACAACTCCAAACACA
>NDGN011365478.1:0-10504 GCA_002564285.1 Tympanoctomys barrerae | reverse complement strand
TCTTCATTTTTATTTTGGACAGTTTTTATTGTTATATTCATTTAAGTTTGTAAATTATTTACAATGCACAATCTATTATCAATCTCACATATTCATTTCAGAAATATTTCTCTAAATTTCACTGTCTACTTCTTATATCTTCAACATTTTAATATTTGCTAACAGTTTTTAATATGCTACATAATTATTGATTTTCAATAAGTTAATGAGAAAGCATTAGAGATGGCATTTGTATTTTCAGTATTTTAAAGGATAATTGTATTTGCATAGTAACGGAAATTGTACCATGAAAGGTAATTCAGTAAGCCAGAATTAATGTCTTTTCATTGTTGTGTTTGAATTTTAATGAAATACTCCACTTAATAAGAAATTTTCAGGGAAGGGAATATAGCTCTGTGGCAGAAGTGACTGCCTAGCAAGTGCAAGATTCTGAATTTGGTTCCCTATACCCAAAAAAGAGAACAAAAACAAAAACACCAGAAATTTTTACTGGTGATGAGGCCGTTAAAAGAGCTTAGTATTACTTTGAAGGTTAAAAGCTCTTGGTAATAACAATGTCATCCTTCTTTACCTTCTTTATTTAGTATTTATTTTTTCTTGTATTATATGGGTCTACAGGGTGTTCAGGGTCTCACTACTAGATCAGACTCTGTTTACAGTCTCCCAAGTGCTCGGATTAGGAGCATGTACCACCACGCCCAGTCTCAATCACTGTCTCATTGTACCCTGGGGATGGGGCCAGCACTGCAGGCACTTTAATCCGCTGAACTATTTGGCTGGCCCTCTGTGCTTAGTGTTTGATGTAAAAACAAACAAACAAACAAACAAACAAACAAAACTAGCTGTTCATTTAACGTGTGTTAAAGTATGTAGTGATTGAAACTGCTGGGGGAGAATGATCTATGGTTCTGTCATGTATCCACATTAACAATTTTTCAAGGTTATTTTTATTTGGAATCCTTATAAGATAAACATAGTTGGGCATGAGTGGTGCAGGCCTGTGATCCCAGCATTGGAGAGGCTGTGGCAGGAGGACTTCCGTGAGTTTTAGGTCAGTCTCAGCTACCTAAGTTAGTTCAAGGCCAGCCTAGACTGTGTATGAGACTGTCTTATTAAAAAACAAAAAAACCCAAAAGCAAAGGTGATGTCTCTTTTCTGATCAGAGGGCAGAGCAGATTTATTTCTTGTCTAGAAAAATAAAAGATTTTTTTTTTTTTCACCTCCAGGACAGAGTTCGGATATGTTTGCTAGTTGCCCCTTTGAGAGATTGAAATTTCTTGAGGCCATTAGATTCCTCAGCTGTGACAAAACCTCATTGCTATTCCACACCACACCTTGGGCTGTGAGGGACAACAAGTGGCTCAGGCTGACTACTCTAAGGCTGTTGGGCTAAACTACATCCTCAGCATAGTTCTGGTAATATGCAAACTATATCTAAACTAAAGAATTTTAACTCTGTGTAAATTGTAAATTTCTGTTATTAATTGCAGAATCTTTTGGCTGAAAAAGTAGAACAGCTGATGGAATGGAGTTCCAGGCGCTCAATCTTCCGAATGAATGGTGATAAATTCCGAAAATTTATAAAGGCACCACCTCGGAACTATTCCATGATTGTTATGTTCACTGCTCTTCAGCCTCAGCGGCAGTGTTCTGTTTGCAGGTAATTTGCTTATTTAAAATTCTTTAGAAAAAACTAAACTATCGTAGGTTTGTATGTTTCATATATATATGGTTATATATATATAGTAACACATATATATAGCAGGCACTTGCCATATATATATATCTTTTAAGGTAAATATGAAAGAGAATTAAACAATTGTTTACTGTTGTAAAATATTACTATACGCCTTAAAAAGTGGGCCACAGGTCAGTGTGTTTCAGCAAATGGTAGGTTGATCTTGTATCATGGATCTGTAGACTATCAGACTGTTTTATACACACTCATTAAAATCCTCATCGTTATGTCCTGTATATGTCCTTGTGTGTCACATTTCTAGGGCCAATAATGTAGCTGCCTTAAATGTATTCTGTTTCAGCAGTTTGATGTAATAGAGAATTTGCCTTTCCCATTTACTTTTTGTTATCCTTGATGATTTTTATTTTTTGATACCCTTGAGAACCTTATTTGGAGCCTATAGGAGTGAATGATCTGAGATGGTTGAAATATTTCTCAGGATTGAGAAATTGGTCAAGAGAATTTTGGTCAAGTAGAAACTTTCATATAACATACTTTTCAGTTTGAGATAATTGTAAGAAAAAGTAGAAATCCTGTGTATCTTTTCCCCTAGTTTCCTCTATGGTACAATATCAGGAGCAGGCATTATCAAGTAAAGATGCAGGCTAGTTGTATCACTGTGAATACTTCTTCTTTATTGTAGGCACACCTCCTCTTCCATCACTAATATTATAATTATAGTAATGTTTTCCATTACTATAATTCTTTTTTTAAGAATGTTATGAAAATAAAATCACACAATGTATGACCTTTTTGGTTTCGTTTCTTATTACTTACCCTGATTCTCTTGAAGTCTATGCAAGTGGTTGTATTTCTCCACAGTTCATTTTTTTTATGACTAGCATTCTGTGGCATGCATGTTCTACAGTTTAACCATTTATCTGTTAGAGAATAGTTGTGTTATTTCTGTTATAGGTTGAAATAACAGCCTGTAATATGACAGGTTGAGCATCTCTAACCTGAAAATCTGAAATTGACAGTGTTCCTAGATCTTAAACTCTGAGCATTGATGTGATGCTCTAGTGGAAAATACCACATTGACAGGTCCTAGTCAAAATGGAGGCGCACCAAAAATAGCATTTTCATTTACTGTCAGGGTGTATGTAGAAGATATATATAGATATATAGATATATAAATATATATATCTATATATATAATATAGTTAGATAGATATAATATAAATGTATTTCATATTTAGATTTCAGCCTTGTTACCAAGATATCTCCCCCCTATATAAATTATTCCAAAATCTGAAAAAACTTTCAAATCCAAAACACTTCTTTTTGAGATAGGCTCTCACCATGTAGTTTAGGCTAGCCTTGAACTCACTGTGCAGTCCAACCTGGCCTTGAACTTGTGCTAGTCACCCAGCCTCTGTCTTCTTAGTGCTGGGATTATAAGTGTGAACCAACACACCCAGCCTGAAGTAGTTCTAACCCCAAAGCATTTCAGAGAAAAGATACCCAACCTGTAAAGATAAAACTAAGAACAGTCTGAATTGGCAATAATGTTGAAACTTTTCATATGCCTATTAGTTTTGTTAAATGATTTTTCATGTGATTACTTTTCACTCTTTGGTGAAATAATCTGTTTTTTGCGCATTTCTAATTGGAATTTTTTTTTTGGCCTGAGTTTACGTGCTAATATTTATGTGAAGAATTTTATATCAGAGTTTATAATAAATACAGATCTGTATTTTTCAATATTTAGTTTTCTTTCCTAGTTTTTGTATCAGGATAATACTGACCTGATAAAATTAACAAAGGAATATACTCTTGATTTTGTCTCTTTTTATTTATTTATTTATGTATTTATTTTGGAACTGGGGATTGAACTCAGACCCTTGCACTTGCCAAGGAAGTGCTTATTCTACTGAGCCATCTCCCCAGCCCCCAAAAATGCTTTTTAAGTTTGTTTTTTTGTAGTACCAGGATCAAACTAAGGACCTTGTACTTGCCAGGTAAGTTCTTATTCCATTGAGCTATCTCCCAAGCCTGATTTCATTGTTTTTAGAGATTGTGTAAAATTGTCAACTCATTATTAATTGCTTGGTAAAATTCTCCAGTGAAATCATCCGTGCCTAGATCTTTCTTTCTCAGGAGTTTTAAGTTACATATTTCTTTTCTTCCATGTTTTAGGATAGTGTAGCTTATCTGTTTCTTCTGTCCTGAACACTTCCTTTTAAGGAGCACCTTTATGTTATGACTGGACTTAACACATTATATATTCATTGTAGAGTCAATTTGGGCCTTTCAATAATTTTGAGCTGTTGTGGAAACTAAGCTTATTTACAACTTAGGTTAATGAAAAATCAATTTTACAATACCTTGTAGAATGAGAACTTCAATATGCTGTTTTTTTTTTTCCAAGAATGTTCTTATAATGCAATATTAAGATGAGACATGACTAAAGTAGGGGAGAAGATATAAATAAAACACTTGAAATAAACAATACTTTATTTTTTTATTATTTTTTTCACGTACGTATTTGGTATGGGGTCTCACTACGCAGTTCAGACTTGGAGTGATCCTCCTCTTTCAGCCTCCCAGGGCTAGGATCACAGGCGTATATCACCACGCCTGGACTTGGTCTTGGCTCAGTGTGCCCCCGGGGGCGGGGCCAGCGCAGCATGTGGGACCTGGGATCGAACCCTTGGTCCCTGCACTTGCCAAAGCAGGAGCTTAGTCCACTGGGCTATCTCGCTGGCCCAACAGTACTTTAGATTATTTTGAATTTTCCTATCAGATTTTAAGAACTATTGCCCAGTAGACTTTGAACACTATTGTAAGCATTGGGCTACCACACAGATAAAATGTATATATTTTACACATACTGTAGTGCTCTACTCAGACAAAATTACTACCTTTAAAGGCATTTAGGTATATAACAGTATAGTTTATACCAATAGAAAAACACATGCTGTCTTCTGAAATTTTATAACTTAATACATATTTTAGGTAATCAATTATAACCTTTGGATAGTATTTTGCTTAGCTCATTATGTTAAGTGAATCATTAAATACAGACTTAATTTTACCCAGCTGATAAGAACCTTTATTTATTTGATTTTCTATTTATTACAACTTACATTTTAGAAGAAATTGGGGAGCCACGAGAAGGAGGGCTTTTCTAGCCAGATCCAAAGAACACTGAGGATCCTTTGGAAGATAGGGAAGGTAGACAACTATGTATGATACAGTAAGCTAGATCTTCACAAAGTTAGGAACAGGTTTTGTGTAGCATTAGGGTGGGGTTCAAAGGTAGTAAGTTGTTATATGGGGTTATTTATTAAATTAGTACAATGTTCAGGCAAGAAGATGACTTTTGATAGAATAAAAGCTTGTGGAATTAAGAGATTATGGTAACAGCTAGACTATAAATTTGTATGTTTACATTACTTACATGATATTAGAGCTAGAAAGGAAAAATTGAGTTTTGGAGTTCAGTAGGTGAAATGCTAAATTTATGTTGCAGAATTTTGCAGCTTTTAAAGGAAGAGCCACTGTGATTGAGTTATGATCTTGAGATCTTTTGGCATTGGGCCCTGAGAGTACTGAGTGGGGCCCAGGTGATGGTAAGCACAGCACGGTAGATGAAAGAGATCTCAAGGTAGCAAGATAAAAAAGCAAAGAGTTTCAAGACAAGTTCTTTTCATTATGTCCCTGTGTTTTAAGTTTAACCTCAGAGGGAATTGTAGATACATTGAGGAAAACATCTTGTCATTTGTAGCCATCTTTTAAAATATTTCCTCACATGACTTAGTTTTCCTGGATCATTCTGTGTCGGTGTGGTATTTTTTTTTTTCAGCCCAATAGTCTTACTACTGCTCTAATCTTTTATAATTCTATAGAATCTTTAAAAATATCTTAGCTATACTTTAAAAATCTTGTGCCTGTCTTGGTAGACTTTTCTGCCTTTTAAGAAAAATTGAAATTTTCTTGTACAATTAATGTGTACTTAGATTCTCCAGTTGAATTTCTTTGCTTAAAGCCTAGTGAATGAATATCTGGCTTTCTTCTAAGTCCTTTTAGCAAATCATTCTGCTCCTCATAGTCCTTTTTTTTTTTTTTTTTGCAAATTTCACAATTCAGTTCTCACATCCATCAGTGCTACCGTCAAACTTCTTGGTCACGTGAAGTTGTTAATTATGACTACTCAGTATAGCTTTCACCTCTCTTTAAAGAATGTTAACTCAAAACTTTCTTTGTCAGATTTTCTGCATGAAATATTGCTCACAATTGAAAAATCTTTTAGACGTATTTAGAAAGTTACTTATTCAAAATTTACTACAAATTCTGTGAACAAGTACCCTCTTTTGGAGGTATTACTATAAATCAGTAAATTTAAGGAAGAAATCCACTTGAAAGAAAAGAAAATCAAACTAGAATGAAGCAATTGCATATATAACAAAAAATTAGTGAGATGCTAGTGATTAATGTTTTTAGACTCCCAATAAATGAAAAAATAGTAAATTATGGAGATTTTTCAAAAAAGATAGTGAAAAGTTATATTTATATGCTAGATGTTGACTGCTTATATTTTCTTCCCTGAACTAAATGAAATTATTTGCAGTTTGTAAACTATTGAGAGTGAATTTATATGCTGTACATACATGTATGTATACAATATAGTTATGTAATTATCATTATTGTCAATCATAGATCTGAAAGAATAGATTTTATAGATAATAAACTTGAAGCTGAGAGTTATATAATTTATCAGGTCACAAAGCTAATGCCTGTCAGGGTTGTGATTTATAATTCTGGACCTATTAGACTTTAGTACTTTGCTTAAGTGCCTATATTAATCATTTTCTTTGCCCTGTGAACTGTAATTTGCATCTTGCTTTGTGTTCTCAACCATAATTATTAGTTTTGTAGAAGGATCCATCAACCAGCATTTCTTTAATTCATAAAGTCCTGAGAACTTTTATTCAGGGCAATGTCACATAGCAGGGTGGAGTGTTGAACATTGCTCGCTAAAACCATGTGGAAAAAAGCTCCTCAGCCCTTTGTTTCATTGCAGTGTAGTCACCTCTCACAAGATTAGATTCAAAGTTAGCAGACAAGGTGAAAAACATGTATAGATAAAATCATGCTATACACCACTTAAAACATCTGTAAATATTTTATAAATTGTTTAGCGTCTAAAACCCATCTTCCCTAATCTTTAGGTAAACTTTGTCTGTTAAGATTCTCTAATTTGATTATATGCCTGAACAAGATATTTACTTGGTCAAGGACTGGAAAACTCTCATGCCATTCACAAATCATCCCCCAGCCTCCTTTGAGAAGTGTTTCAGGCCTGGCTGAATCCATGACCAGTTTAATGGAAGTGGTGCTAAGACTGTTGCTAAGCCTTCCAGAATTTTTTTTTTTTTGTGGCATAATTTCATTAACATTCTCTCTAGGTGTTTCTTCCTCAGATAGCATGACCCAAACTCTTTAATTGTTTTTTAATTCACACCCCTGATCTGTGTGACACTGTAGCATTCTTTGAGTTCTTCCCTACTTTCTGCTTAGAATTTGTCTTTATTCTCTGCACCGTTGTAATTTCAAACCCACAAAATATTGAAAGATTACTGTAGTAGATGCCAGTATTACTCTTTAAAATGTACTAATTATTAACATTTTATCACCTGTGATTTTGCTCTTAAGTGTAGATCAAATAACAGTCATATATCAGCGAAAGCATGGACAGCCAGGAGTTGTAGATTCTATGAAATATGACTAAATACTTCAGAAAAATATTTGTAAGGATAAAGTCATTCTTGTATTATCATTAATTTATTGTTGTAATATTGTTATATACTCCATAGTTAAATTTTACATTTATCTTCAACTTTTTATATTCACCTCTCTCCAAATTTGGGATCTAGTAAAGATTCATCTGTTTTCCTTGATTGCCACTATTAGCTTATAATAATATTTCCACATTTTAGAAAACGGTACTGACTCTTTGTGGGAGACAGCCAAGCTCTTTCCCTTGCCAGTGTGGTGTGGTGTATTGTGGTGTGTGGTGTAGTATGGCGTCTGCTATGATTGTCTTCTCATGATTTGATATTTTTTGGCAAGAGTATTATGGAAGTCATTTATATAATTCACATTATAGCTTATCAGGAGAAACATAACATGCAGATACCAATGTTGAGATGGATCACTGTGATGGTCACTGTGCCCTACCATGGTATAAATACCTTTTTTCTGTTGTATTTGGGGAAGGTAATTGGATTGAGAGGGATAATACTTGCTTATCACGTGAACATTTTTTAAAGTTTTTTATCTTTTTAATCTGGTAGTTGTACTGTCTACTGATAATCACTGAGTTTGATATTACATTGGTGACTGTAAAATGGTTATTTTTAAATTATCCTGCCTGTATATTAATTACTTGCTATTCTGCTGTAAAAGGAAATTTTCTCTAACTTGTCTTCTAGATATCTCAAATCAATCTATTATTGTGCTTACAAAGGTAAGCTTAGGGGACTGGGGAGAGAGCTTAGTGGCTTAAGCATCTGCTTGGCAAGTGCAAGGTCTTGAGATTGATCCCCAGTACCGCAAAACAAAACAAAACAAAATAAAAATATGAGAGCCTAGGACATTTTGTATTATAAAGAAGACAAATGGAGGTATGTCATGACATAAGAGCTAGTTTCAGATTGTCATGGCTCCAGTGTGGGGGACTCGTAGTGATCCTCCTGTTTTCAGCCTCCCCTAGCACTGGGATCACAGGTGTGCACCATCATGCCGAGACTCGGTGGCTGGCTCAGCGTGCTCAAGGGTGGGGTCGGCCTGGCAGGTGGTGCCTGGGCCCTGTGCTTGCCTAAGCAGGCACTTAGTCTGCTGAGCTGTCTTGCCAGCCGTTGTTGTTCTTATAAGGAAATTTTTGAATGTCTTTCTGATGATAAAAGATTATAGTTTTTCTCTCTATATTCTCCCTCCCAGGGTCTGTTATTCTTTCTTCACATATTGGGGTTGTTGTTTGCTTTCTACTACCATAAAAATATGGTGTCAGTCCTACTAACTATAGCATTATTCTTTCTTGTTTTCATGAAATTTACAGAGATGACCATATTTCCCACCTTGGCACATATGCAGAAGAGCTTGGTGTGTAATACACTCAAGTTGGTGAATATCTTCTTTGTCTAAGAATGTTATCAGGTCAACAAAAGAACTCAGTGACTTAATTCATATTACATTTGAACAGCTTAAGCTTTTTTTCTTCTTAAGCCAAGCTGTCATCTAGAAGATGTACTACTGAAGCTTCCTTAAAGAAACCATCAAGGGGTAATGAAGTATTGTACCCAGGAATGGTCTGGACAGTGCCTGGAATTATTCCAAGTAGCTCTAAATAATTCGCCCCTGCTTCTTTTGATCATTAGTTGTGAAGCAGCCCATCAGAGATGAATCCTTTCTAGTGCTCAGTATGTTTAGTGTGACCAAAGTGTTCTACTAACTTTTGTGAACATGCAAGAGGAGTGGAGTCATAAACCTGTGTGTGTTCATTTTTGAGTTAGCTGTGATGGCAGGCAACAATATTGGGTACTCCTGGATGGCAGGAAGCATGTACTGCTTTGAAAATTTTTAAGTATTGATCTTTTTTTTTTTTTTTTGTATTTTAGGGAAGGGTCCACAGAGTGTTCAGGGTCTCACTGCTAGATCGGACTCCTAGTGATTTGCCTGTTCACAGCCTCCCAAGAGCTAGGATTATAGGCATGTGCCACCACACCCAGTCTAAGTATTGATACCTTTCTTTTTTTTCTTTTCTTTTTTTTTTTTTTTGTGGAAATGAGGATTGAACTCAGGCCCTTATGCTTGCCAAGCAAGCGCTTATTCTACTGAGCCATCTCCCCGGCCCAATATTGATATCTTTGTTGGTAACTGTTTTGGAAATAGGTATACTGCGATCAGAGTATAAGCAATCAGGAAAAGCAATATGCGACACCATTTTTTAAAGTTACGATGGAGGAGTTGAAGTCAGCTGCTCAGACTGTAATAGTAACATTATCATCTTTAAAACAATTGAATATGGCAATCTTCAGACCAAGAGATGTGAAGCACTTGATATAAAGTTTGCAAGAGG
Organism: Tympanoctomys barrerae; assembly: GCA_002564285.1. Taxonomy (NCBI): domain Eukaryota; kingdom Metazoa; phylum Chordata; class Mammalia; order Rodentia; family Octodontidae; genus Tympanoctomys; species Tympanoctomys barrerae. The sequence goes on along the minus strand of NDGN011365478.1, from coordinate 683 downwards.
TAGATAATCACGATGCCTTGACCAGGATGGCCTCTTCTACAAAGTCCCATATTTTATAAGAGTCTCAATCCTGGTATGTGTTGTAACTTCTGTGTGAAGTTATAATAATGGTGGAGCTAGTCAGCAATGGTGTTGACTTGGGCAGTGTAGTTTTAATCAATAGCTTGGTTCCAGTTGGTCTTAGGAAGTAATGATGGGCCCACATTCTGAACATGTGAAAAAGTGACGCTTTTGTGGCCACTAGGTAGGTGGAATTTGTATCTCACAGGAGTGTTTTCAGGTGCCAAAAGCAGACGATGAGGAGGCTGTTGGCATCAGTGAGTAATCAGGACTGTGGGGACCACTTGAGTCCTGCGCATTGCACAGAACGGTAGCATCTGCTTTGGATTTTATGTGATAAATATTTCTAAGACCAGAGCAGTCCACTAGACATCTTCATGTTTCAACTTCATGTACTCATTAGTTTAAGGCAGGTCCAAGTATTTAGAGGAACCACTATTATATCCTCACTGGGCTTGGCTTCAGGTGAGGGCAGAGTTGGGGATAAGATTTCCCCAAGAAATTGCTACTGCTCCAGTATATAAAACTGGTAGGGGCTGGGGAGATATCTCAGTAGCATTAGCACCTGCCTGGCAAGTGCAGAGTCTTGAGTTTGATCTCCAACCTTCCCCCGCCCCCCCAAA
>NDGN011365451.1:0-30376 GCA_002564285.1 Tympanoctomys barrerae | reverse complement strand
GGGGAGATGGCTCAGTGGAATAAGCGCTTCCCTGGCAAGCGCAAGGGCCTGAGATCAATCCCCCGTTCCACAAAAAAGAATATGAATATATATACAGATATATATGTATATATATTCTATATTTTTACTCTATTTTTAAGGATAAAGATGAAAAATTAGATGTTCTTATAATTATAATAATTATTGTTATTTTCTAATTTAAGTTTTGACTTTTGGGAGCCTATACTGAAATTAATAAGCAAATACTCAGGCCGGTGAGATAGCTCAGTGGACTAAAATGCCTGCTCAGGCAAGTGCAGGGACTGAGGCTCAATCCCGGCGGCCTGGGCTAAGCCAGCCACAAAAAAAAAAAAAAAAAAAAAAAAAAGCAAAGACTCCACAGTCAGTTCTGATAACATTTGTAACTATACTATAAAAAGTATAGAAAGCCCATATTCTTACCTCTCCATCTTCCAATTCAACATCTAAAAAGTCAAAATCCTTAAAAACACCAAACTGTTGTTCACTTGTATTATCTTCTATGGCTACTTCTTCCTCTTGAATTATGTCTTCCGTTGCAGAAATTAGACTAGTCTGTTGGTCACCAACCTCCAAATCTTCATTAGAAGAAAATACAACCTGAAGCCACACAACCAAAAAACAAAAAGTCCATCCATCAGCTCTGTCACCCTGCATGAGATTTCAGAACTTCAAGAGCCACTCAGGCCTCATGTTTCAATGAATTATTTCAACACTGGCCTCCACATCTCATCAGTTGAGTATCTAAGTAGCATAGCTGCATAGGTATCACAATAGACAAGAATTTTATTTTTTCTATTTTTTTGCATTCTTAGATACTACCAAGACTGAGTTAGAAAAGGCAAATAAGTAGAAATAATCAATTCTTATGAAAGAGCATGGTTTTTGCAACAACTTGTATGATGATTACTTACAGATGGATTCTTAGGGAGACCAGATTCTGGGCCACAGAGAGAAAGCACATTCATTAGCTTTTCTCTTGTTCTTCGCTAAAGAGAAGAAATTCAAATGTTACTATTGCTGATAAAATGAGACACACTCTCATGTTTTCATACGCATAACAAAATTTACTCTATAAATGTTCAGCTCTGCTGTTCTTGCCTACCTGGGATAGCTGCGGCCTTTTCCAGCTGACGGGAACCAAGGCATTGGAATTAGAACCGGAGGACGTGGAGGAGGTGCTCCTCGTGACTGCAATCACCTTTGGTTTCCCGTTCCTTCCAGCCGCACTGTGCTGATCTCCATACTTATTTCCAATGATTGGTGTCTACACAGAAGCAAAATACCAGTGTTGACACAAATATTTTAACATCAGTGAAATTTATGAGGGTTATATCTATAAAGATATTTACTATAATCAAAAATACAACATAAGGAGATCACTTAGTACAGAGCAGATGTTACGGAAGCCAAAGGTGTTTTCAATGACACTTGATTTTACTGGTAATAACTTTTTATCTGAGATTAGAGTTTTTTCCTATTTTAAATACCTTTAAAAACTATCACCTCTGCCTGTCTCCTCCCTCAAGATTAAAAAATATACCTTCTTGTAGAAGGCTCAAAAACCATAGAAACAATTTTAAGAACATCACCTGTAATCCCACTACTAAGAATGAACTGCTGTTAAATTTTGTTGCTCTTTCAATATATATCATTCAGCATGTTTCAACACTGTTACTTTAGCAAATATTAAAAACTTCAAACTGGATTTTTTTTTTTTTTTTGTATTTTGGTACGAAGTCTCACTACACAGATCAGACTTGTAGTGATCCTCCTGTTTTCAGCCTCCTCAGCGCTGGAATTACAGGCAGGAACCACCATGCCCAGACTCTGTCACTGGCTCAGCACGCCCCAAGGGCAGGGCTGGTGCAGCATGCAGGACCAGAGATCCAACCCCGGACCCTGCACTTGCCAAAGTAGGCGCTTAGTCTACTGAGATATTTCACTAGCCCAAAATTGGAAAATTCTATGCATCTTTTTACTATAAAACTGATGTATATTTCCAAACTTTGCTTCACTAATTCTATGATGATCCAAAAATCATTAATGGTATAAAGTGTTTTGAATTTACATTTAAAAATAAAATTCAAGCTCTCTGGCATGTCATCCAAATCCTATCTGCTTCTTGCTTATCTCCTTAGACACAAGCACCACCACTGCCTCCTGATCTCCTCTCCAGCGAAACTCCTCTTGCTACTGCTTTGCCGACATACAAGGCCAATTCATGGACCTAAGTGGGGGCACATGTGGCCCTGTTTGCATGGAATGTCCACACATAAACCTTCTTCTGGCAAACACTTTTCTTTTTTTGGTACCACGAACTGAACTCAGCAGGGCCTTGTGCTTGCCGGTCAGGTCCCTCTGCAGCTGAGCTATCTCCCTGGCCCATGGAAAACATTACATATTCTCATAGTGTTTCAATTTATTTCCAGACAAAGCACTATCACAATGCTTATTCATCTCTGTGTGAGACTGAAAGCTTCCTAACAGTAGGACTTCCTTCCAGGTTCCATCTGCTTTTCACAGCACCTATCACAACATTTAACAATGAGTATGCTTCATATAATAACGCTTGTAGAGTGAAAGACAGACACACAAGCATAAACTCCTGACAAGAGTACCTATATTAATTCTTGGACATCTTACCTCAGAGATGTCAAAATGAAAATCTAAGGTCTTTCCCGGCAACTCCTTAGAGACATTATTAAAAATTTTAGTGAAAGATATTTCAGGAGAACCTATATCTCCTCCATAGGACTTGGGGATGTCGTTGGGTACAACGAGACTCGCAGAGCGGGACACCACCAGCTTTAATATGTTGAGAGCTTCCTTCCAGTAAGGACTCTGGTTTAAAGAATCAACATATACAAGTTACAAATGCATGTTTAAGCAAAAATTTAGTGCATAATATAGACTATGAAAATGTTTCTATAAAACATCTGTAAAATGATTTACTTCTTTGAGATTCTTAACAGGTCTCAGATATAAAATGGAAGGAAACACAAGCTATTACGTATACTGATTTATTTAACAGATACCATATACCTAATTCATGCTACCAAATTGGAATATCTTGATTGTCTCCCAATAAGTGCTTTATAAATATCATTAAATTAGGAAGGTAAGAGTGACAAAGGGGCTGTATCATCTATGTGAACTTTGAAGATGAATCAAGTTTATAGTTTTAAGACTAAAATTTAAATATACTGTCATACAAATAAAAACATTTTATGTATACTTTCCGTTGAAACATAAATACACTGAAACATCAAAATGTACTTTGGACTTTGCTTCTTTTTCTGTTTTGTTTTTGCTTTTGTTTTTGTTTCTGTTTCTGTTTTAATCTAGACTCAAACTCAGGACCTTGCATTTGCCAGACAACTCTATGCCGCTAGACTTGGTTTCTTGACGCCCCACATCCTGTGCTGAAGTGATACCTCAGAGACCACTGAGTTGTACAGGTGTGTGTGTGTGTGTGTGTGTGTGTGTGTGTGTTCCTGCCTTGTATTGTGGGTGTGAGCCTTGAGATATTTTCCTCCTCTTTTCAAGTTCTGTATATTCCCATCAACATAATTTAAGAATGATTTACATGATCAATGTACATGTGAAGAATGCTTAACACAGAATTTACAGTATTTTTCTTTTACCACTGACTGAAAGGAATACTTAGAAAAAACTGCTTTTTAAGAAGTTTATGGTTCTCAGATAATCTTAACCATGTATTACAAATATTCTTTCACGTGAACATTTGAGGGGGTGTTTGGGGTATCTATCTAGATGTCCCCATAAAGCCTCCTGTGCTCATAGGATGAGCTTTCAGAAGGTGATACAGCTCCTTGCTTTAGAGGGGGAGGGGCGGGGGCCTGGTTGGAAGAGTCCTCCCTGGAAGGATCCACAAGGGTGTATCTCCCCCAGGCTCTTCCCTTCTCTGCTTCCTGGCCACTGAGATGTGAGCAGCTCTCCTCCAGGGCAAGCCCCTCCACCTTGCTTCTGCTCCTGAGATGGCCCAGTATGGACTGAAATCTCTAAAACACGCAGGCCAGAATAAACTTCTCTTCCTTAATCTGCTGGTACTGGATACTGGCTACCAGCACTGAGAAAGTGTCTAAAATGGGAAATACACTATCAAAAAAAAAAAAAAAAAGAGAAACGAAAAATCTTTGCAGTATTGAGTCATGCAACTCAGTTAATATTGCGATACAATGGAATATAGATCAGAAAATATTTAATAATAAAAATGTCCACATGATATTGTAATATTTTAAGCATTTAAAAGTTTAAAAGTTTAGTTTAATGAAGGTCTGAATAAAAAAATAGACTCTTAAAAAGGCTCTCTTCTGTTTCTAAAACTAGTGCTTGTTTGCTATGTAGATTCTGGTTAACAAACAAAAAGAATAGTCCCAACCCATATTTCCAGAGGTGGTAACTACAACCATTAGCCTATGTATGAATGGCCCTTGCAGTGACTACTGAAATGAACACTCACAGACCTAACTGTTAGAATCTAAGGTAGGAATCTCACCGGATCTACCATTTATATTCTGCTTCTTTATCACATACACAGAAAATATTTTGCATGTCACAAAAATTTCTGAAAATGTGACTTTGCTTCTTATTCTTAGACATTTAGGTTTTCCTAAGTTCTTTAGGATAAGAAATTATTTTGAGTTCAACAATATTACACCTAAATTCTATGGTCACTTACCTGTACATATTTGCCAATAATCTTTATGATCTCCAGATTAAACTGCTTGGCTGGGGCTGTGGACAGGTCAATATGACTCAATAAACTATAGATTATCTGTAGTAATGATTGCTGCATACTGGACAATCCTTTTTCTAACAGCTAAAAGTAATATTGAAAAGTAGATGAGTTTGTGGTTAGATCAGAAGCCCAGAAACAAAGTAAAAAGTTGGTTCAAGAAAGAAAACTGCACAATAATTTTTCATCTTTATTTCTTTCACAAATTTAGCAATAGCATTTATTTTAGGTTAAAAGAAAACTGCTGAACCACTACCACCAAAGAATAAAATTCCCAAAAAGCCCCACACATACAAGCCATTCATTAGGTATGTGATCTTGCATAACTTTCTTAGCCTAAGTCTTAAATTTTTTTAAATATAAAATATCAGTATTACCTACCTCATAGGGTTTACAGGGCAGATGAAATTAAAGATACATCATCTTAAATATATGTGTCTTAGTACTGTTGCTGGATTATCATTGATAACACAAGGATAACTTAACAAGCCAAAGTCACTCCTTCTAGATCATGGAACAATGGCGCGTGTATGTGAGATGCACTGGGACCTCACAGTGGACCTCTGCAGGCTGGTACTGCCTGGGTGAGCTGTGTGGTGGCACGCATGCGAAGCTGGTGAAGGCGCTCAGACTGAAAGTCGATTAAGGCAGTGGGGCCTGGCTTTATGTTGGTTCTCATCCTAAAGCTATCTGTGTAACATCGATCTAGGGACATGCAGCATTCAGTCAGGCTAAGAGGCGGCCAAGCAGACACCTCACACTGTCAGTTACTGAAGTATAAAGTTGACAGTGGCAACGAACTAGCATTTAAAAATTCAAACCAGTCCTGACACAGTTATGACAGTAGTGACTTAGCTAAGTTTAAAAAAGAATTATAAGCAATATTTAGTCAGTTATAAATAATTTATTTAAAGCTTGTATGCCTAATTGTTTGAGCCCAACATTTAAAAGGCAGGAATTACTTTATTATAAGCTAACACACATTTTCAGTGACAAGGAATTTCTCCCATTTAAGATCTTCTTCATGGTAATTTACTGAGTAGTTCAGTTTTTAGTCATAAAAATAATCCAGAGGCATTAATAATGTTAAACCTCTATGTAGATTTAGGGCTTCTTTTTTATAGCTTGGATTTTTGCTCCTCAAAATCATATTTAAGAAGTAAATAAGTTATAAAAATAAAAACATCCATCAATCTCTTTTCATATGTACTATTTTTTTACACATTATCTCGAACTATTTTTTTAGAGCTAAAAATAGTAAGAGTTGTTTAGGATCAAAACCATTTTTATGTAAAATAAAGAGAGGTTTACATTACAGTTTTATGTCATTTAAGAACAGCAAATAAGAGAAATAAACAGTGGAAATGGGAGGAAAAAAAAAAAACCTACCACTTTTATTTAATTTATTTTTTTATGGTACCTGGGGTCAAACTTGGGACCTTGCGTTTGCCAGGCTTATACTGCTGAGCTACATCCCTGGCTCCTACCACTTCTATAAAACAAAAATTATAAGAAATTTCCTTTACGTCCTATCTGTCTGCCTGCCTGCTTGCCTGTCTATCTATAAAAGATACAACGCAGTTAAAAATGGAAATACGTGACTTCACCTCCGCAAGGTAAGTCACAAGACTAAAGGTCGTGTCCGAGAAGGAGTCGTGCAGGTATCGGCACACCACGTTGATCCAGTTGGAACAGTCTCTGGAATACGTGTGCGTACTGTACAAGCTCATCATGTGAGCCAGGTTGACAAGTGTGGGGCATTTTTCTTCTGCACAAACCTAGAAAATAAATACAATTATTCATCTAAAATAAAAACATAAGTTTCAATCTGATTTTATGCTAAATGCACTTCATCAAATACTTTCAATAGTCACTTCAAATTTTCAAAACATTTTATTTCAATACAGTGGAAAAGTTAAATAGAAGAGAAAAAAAAGTTATTCATAAGGAAATAACACTAAATAAGATGGAAAGAGGATTAGTACTGTCACATATTCTGTGGGCACTAACCAGTAGGGTTCTTTTCAGTCTCGTGCCCTGAGACTGTCTTTAAAGGGTGAAAAACAAGCTTTGATGTAAACCTGCCACATCATTTGGTAAGCTGACTCCAGTACGTATGCAGCTTGCTGCACAAGGGCCTGAAGAGGCTGACTCCATGGGAGGGTTGCTAGGGATGCTCAGAGTGGCTGCATCAGCAGGAAGAGCTTCAGTCTTGACCCGGCCCATCACTGGAGCAGCCAGCAGCAGACAGACTCAGCTCCTGTGATGTAGGCAAAGGACTCATGGGAGTCCTGACAGCACAGATCCTCCATCTCCACAGGACAGGAGTCTGCAGGCTGGAGCTCACTCCCAGAAGTGCGCACTTTTCCACGCTGGCTTCATATAGTACTAGGGATCTGGGCCAGCGCATGCTTTGGGGGATCTTACTGACTGGACCTTTTAGTCTCTATTCCTTGAATTACTAGTAAGGGTGTTCCTTAGCCTCTTCTGGGAGACCCTCGAACAATCCAGAACTGGAGCAAGGCCACGCTGAGCTTACCCCTCCATCTGCCATGAAATGCTAGCCTTGTAATTTCTGCTTTCAGCTTCCTTCTGCTTATTTCCCTCACTCACTCTTCTGTCTCACTGACGGTTTGTGAATGTTTGCCTAACTGTACAGAAATCACTGCAGAAGTCAGACTACTACTTTATATTAGTACCACGTACACATATTTGTACATGTAACTTTCAAATAAACACAACTTCAACTCTGATGATTCAGAAGACATTTATAAACTTTAAGGATATAAATCAAGTTTATTACTTAGACATTATAACTGGATAGGCATGAGCTATAAAGGCATGCAAGACTGTGGAGACTAGTAACACCACACCACAGAAATTATCTTATAAAAACATGAAAAGCAGCTGATGTCATAGCAGGGCATGTAGTCATAGCCGGAGCTGTAGTCCCAGCACTCAAGAAGCTGAGGCAGGAAGATCACAAGCTGAAGGTCAGGCTGAGCTATACTATGGGACCCTATGTCAAAAAACCAGCCAAACAAACAAGCAGAAACCAGCTGCTGACTTCACACATTAGTTCTTTATCAATAAAACAGGAAGGTTTTTTCCCCCAAAAAATATTAATGTATTCTTGAAAGAGAATTCTTTTGAATATATGTTATACAATTTTATAATAAAGCAGATGAACTGAGGATTGAATTTTAAAATTTTTGAATCACAGGTTTAAATAGGATCCAAAGAAAATGTTTCATAATAATTTTTTAGCATACCTTTTTGCCCTAAAGAGAAAAATATTTGCCTCATTTTGAAATTCTGTGCTCTCCATGGGAACAAACAGCAGAACTGGTGACATTTGCATAATGAGGAAGTACATAATGGCAGAAAATTACTCTCAACAGTTCTAAGTGAGAGAATAATTAAGGAATAATTTCATTCACATCTTGCAGGTTGCTAAAAGCATTCAGGGAGAGAACCTTTGTGTGCTGCTCAAGAGGAAGAAAGCAGACTTAAAAACAATTTATGAGTCACAGAGGCTCTGCTTGATTTCTCTCTCTCAGTGCTGGGGTCTGACGTGGGGCCTTGAGAATTGCGAGGCCAGCCCTCTAGCACTGGCCCACGTCCACCCCCCACTAGCCAGCTACTTGATTTCTCCTAACACAGATCCCTGGGTATTTCCCATACTCTGATGTGGTATCCACTGCTCAACTGCCCAAGGGGCTGCGACACCCTTCAGGCCAGGCTGAGCTCCCGGTTACCCCAGCAACATGCAGGTACTATACAGCACATTCCAACTGATATTTTAAAAGGTTCTGCTTCCTCTATGTGGGTATTTATGCTTTTTGTTTTCTTGACAGGCCAAACTAATCCAATATACATTTTTTTCTTTTCTATTTTCTAACCCATATGGGGGAGTTCTTGTTTAGAGCATTTAAAAAATATATCATTAGAATATTAAAATGAAAATATTTTCAATAAACTTTATGATTTGCATTTTTAAGTCGAAGTACAAATACTACATGTGCAGTTAGTTTTTTTATACAAGTAACTTTCAAATAAACATAGATTTTCATTTAATAGTTAATGTTCTATTGGATTTGTTTATTAAATATAATCAAGAGTAGGAGATAATTTTTGGTTTATCCTTTCCCATCATTTTTAAGAATATAAGCTATTTTTCTATGAACTATAAATAATGGCTCTTTTTTTCAATTATGTGCTTTAAAATATTAGGTAAGAATTTCTCCATATCTAATTTAGAAATTAGGGATTGACTCAACAGCGTATCTTATTAAATATTTTCTTGTCATTTATTAAATATTACCTGGCAAAATAATGAGAAGTTCCTCACTCTTGTTACTACAATTTATATGACGATGTCCACAGGTAAATCTGTACTCATTAGGGCTGACATCTTGGCTTTGGAAAGACAGGGTCACACTTGCTCACTTTATTTACTGTGCTACTTGTTAGCCAACTCTCAACTTCTTTTAAACAAGTTGCTTTTGTAAAACGCTCACTCAAAATTTTATTTATTTTCTTCTTTCTGAGGAAAATTTGCTTTTTCCTCCCAAGTGCTTTAGGAAGGTCCTTTTATTTACATTGCTGTTCACTTATCCTGCCCTCATCCATCTGTTTTTCTGCTGTTACTTGTAAGTTTATATAACTTCCCCTTGGAACTGTTTAGCTTCATTCTCAAAAGCCTTTTCCCCAAAACAACTCAGTAAGTGACCAGATTTTTCAACCTTATTGTTTTTTTGTACTAGCAATTGAACTCAGGACCCCATGTTTGCCATAGTTGCTGTGCTGCTGAGCTAAGAATCCCCAGCCCCACTAGCAGATTTTTAAAAATTAAGAATTGTATTTAAAAAGGCAAGATGAGTTAAGAAAAAATTATGAAAAATGTAAAATGTTTAAATCATATTCTTCTAAAATTCAGATATTAACACTTAAACATGTTAAGAGATGATTTCAAAATAACCTTACTACTGTTTTCAGAACTGTACAATGGGAGGAAAAGAATCACAGAAAAAGGCATGAAATGAGCAGAGAGACTATAAAGTGAAAGAACGTTAGAAGGAAGAAAAGGCAAACATAAAGGGGGAGAAAACTTTCTGGACCTCAAAGTACATGACGTCTCCTCCCCAGGGCCTTGTACATGTAACTTATTCTGTCTAGAAAACTCCTACTTTCGTCCCACTCCTGAGCCCTTAGCCAAGGACCTTAACTGCGGTGTCCCCATCTGGCCTTGGATGTCAGTACAGACAACGTCCTCTAAGCTGTATGTGCTACCAGAACACTCCTTCCCACCCTCACCACACACACAGGTTATTTATAAGACTCCACGGCGTCTGCCCACCGCCTAGACTGCACTTCCTACTCGGAGGTCCGTGAGGGCCAGTATTCTACCTATTCTGCTTATGGCTGCGTTCATAACCCAATGGTAGCAAACGAAGGAATGGATGAAAACTTGATAGAAAGATAAAGGCGCAAGGAGGGGAAAAGAACAGAAAGAGATCCAAGACCCAGAGGAGTGTTACTGTAATAAATTTTATTCACTGTCATACGGGCAGTTGTAATTTACATTACTACATAAGTGCTATATGTGTATAACCAGAAACGAACAGAAACAAAATTCACGCTGGGAACTGATGGAAGAAGACTTTCTTCAAGAGATTTCTTCCCTAAGACCAACTGCAAGGCTGGAGATAGAGCTCAAAGGGACAGCCCTGCCTGGCAAGTGTTAAGGTCCTCAGTCCGATCCCCAGCACAAAACAACAAATAATCACCTGCAGCCTGAAGTCCCTCCAGGTATCTTTCAGCAAACATTTGCTTACCTTTGCTATTCGGCTGGCTGTTTCCTTGCAAAACTGGGTTGGACTATCAAAATGTTGGATTAAGTGAGGCAATAAGCAAAGGATGTTAAGAGGAAAACCTATCAAAACAAAAACAGCAAACAATAAACAATTTAATTGCATACTGTTTTCAAAGTTAAAAGGCATTTTTAAAAATGGTTTGCAGAAAACATCTTTTCATTTCCTGGGGTATTCCATCTTCTAAATCCTGATGCTGCTGTTAAAAATAATTTAAATTAACATATAAAGAACCGTCATTGAAGAAAAGCAGAAATTAGTAATTTCAAAACAAATGATTATATTTCAACTCCATAAAGAGCAATTATATTAGTACTAGTCCAATTATATTAACATCACCTGACAGTTGGGAAGGATCCACCAATGTGTGTTTGGAGACAGAAATGAGTTTACTGAGGAGGTGGATGGTCATTTCTTGGGTAGATACTGAGGTAAACCCCTTGAGGAAGAGCTGCTGAAGGCCTGGGAAATTATTCCACTTCAATTTGCTTTGTACATTTTCAATCTTCTCTCGACTCTCTGATTTATCCAGTGGCAAATGGATAAGCAGTTTGTTCAGCAGCCTGAGAGCCAGGAGGTATTCATACTCATAATCAGATTCTAATAAAGACGCTGCGATCCAAAATATGGTGGCCATCAAGTTGGTGGGCTCAGTAGTGGACTGCACATCGTACATGGCCTTCTCTCGCAGAGAGGAAAGGCTTCTAGTCCTTGCTAAGCTACTGCTGTGGTTTATCCGTCCATCTGTTATATCCAGTGTGTTACTCCGCCGGCGGTCACCTCTGCGGTCACCCACTAAACTTAGTCTCAGAGAGTTGCTTCTTGTATTACTGTTGTATCCCATATAACTGCTACTACTAATGGGACTTGTGCTTAGATTGAGTTGTCCAGTGCTTTTCCTGTTAGCTGCATACTTGTTTCCCATTATAGGATCATGGTATGAGGTTCTTTAAAGGGGGAGAAAGAAAAAAAGGTGAATATATTGTCCAGCCACTTCTTTTGCTATATTAATTTTACTCATGAAAAGTAGAAAACAACTATTACCAGAAAAGTCAGGCTTCAGTATACCTGGTGTTTTGATTAAATTTCAGCTTTGTCTCTACATTAGAAGGAAATGTACAATAATATCTTTCCTGCTGTGGCTATTTGCTTTAAGATGGTAACACAGGTTGGAGTGGGCAAGAGATTGTGCTTCAGTAATCACTGAGAACTTCCAGATCTGGTACACATACATTATGTCCAAGGCAAGCCTCATTAGTCTTATCCTCAGAACTCATGGTCCTGACATCCCTATTTCTTTAATGGTATATTCTTTCCAAAAGAACCACGCTCAAAATTTTGACTTCTCTTTTGTCCTTATATCCAACTATCATTGATTAAAAATATTTATTGAATATTTTCTACATGTGCCACAATATGCAAATGCCTAGGAATATGAAAGTCTATTGGGGAAACAGATACATATGCAAATGGACAAATTTATACCCTACTAATTGCTATGACTAAAATACAAAGAAAACTGTAATTGATCATATTGAATTAAAAATTAAAGTCAGCATTTTGAATGCCAAAAAATAAAAAATAAAAAAATAAACACTGTGACGACCCAATGTTTGTGATATCCCAATTAATAAAATGCAGTGCCCTGAGGGGGTTGAACGTTCCTTCCTTGGAGGCGACACTGAAGATGAGAGATTAATGTATAGTTAGTTAGGCAGGGGAAGTGCAAGACATGGGTACTCCAAGAGAAGGAACAGCATGTGGCAAGTGACATGTCCTAAAGGGTCAACCACCAGAAACACAGTGTAGCAGAATTGGGGCGACAGCGGGAAGAACACTGAAAAAATTAGCTCCGGGACTTTCCAGAGGCCCCTGTTGTCTGAGACCCATTTCCTACTAGCAACCTTTCTGATCTTAGGGATCATTTTCTCATGGCTAGTATCAGAATTATATACTGCTCTGATGGTATGCACTTAGCTACGAGAGTTCTGTATTCAGTAGTTTTCCTGGTTCCAGTTCTTACTGAGAAAGGGCAGAAAGGAGATCATAATGCTTCATGGTTTCAGCCAAAGTATCAATTGCAGACTCCAAGGTGAGAAGGAGCTCAATCACAAATCCCTGCAGGAAAAGAGCAGATTTCAGTTAATTATGCTCTGGAAAAAAGAAATTGCAATGTAGTTCCTGATGAGATTTAAAAATAACACAAATACCATATTAATTACAAAATGATTACATTTCTGAGAACATGATCATGCTGATTGATGAAAACTCACCAAACTAATGGCATAAATTAATTGCAATGGCACAGCCATTTACCCAAATTTGCCCAGGTCAGAAGTCTGGAAGCCTTCTTTGTTTCTTTCATATCTAAACTGAAATCTAAAATACCACCTTAAAAGCGATTTCTCTTTCTCCAAAATTTTACTCAATCAAACCTCCCACCCTTTCAGCTGGCCCCTGAAAGAAACCTCACTAGCTCCTACTGCTCTGCCTTTCCCCTTTCCAAAGACCAGATGCCCCAGAGAGGTTTTGCACAAGCAAATCACTTAGTCTTCTCTCAAAAACTGTGAGCAACCTTTCACCAATTTAGAGCAAAGCCAACCCTCTTCTCACCTTAGCCTACTTACTAAGCCTTACATGTAAGGGCCCACCTATCTTATCCACCTCTGGTGTACACCAACCCCACTGATCATTAAGATGTTTCTCAAAGAAACTTAAGGTCTCGGCTTCAAGGCTTTCCACTGCTTATGCTGGTTTCCTCTCCCTGAAATGTTCTTTCTCCAGATCATCACAGGACCTGGCTCATTTCATTATCTGTTGAAAAATTACTTCTCAGGTTATACATAAAACCACACCTTCTTCCCCACTGCTCTTTAAATCTTATATTCTACTCTACCTTATTATTTCATAGTATTAATCACTAAATAAAACTGTGTTATTATTGGTACACAAACCTTGTTTCCTCTAGTAGAATACCAAAACTTTGTCTGGTTCACCACTATACCCCTACTATCTAGAACAGTGTTGATAAAATCAGCAGTCTGTACAACCCTAAAGTCCCTCGTGGAATAGGTCTCTTGTATCTTTAAAGATGAAATTTGATGTTTCATGTTACATTTAAATTCAGCTTCCCAGCCTTTTACCTTGTCCTGGGATAATATCCAGGTGTGTGTGTAAAGCTTCACCTCATAGACACTAAATTATGTGATCCGAATAATAGGTTATTAAATACTAATTACAAAACTTTGCACCATAATTTTTTGCCTGCTCCTTAACTTGACATTAACAATTGTGCACAACTCCTGTCTTGTTCTAACTGCAGAGATCTGGACTTCTGCTGCTGCTAAAACAACTGCTAAAAAATGGAATGAGATACCTGTGCGTCCTCGCCGGGATCTCCAACAGTTTCTACGAGTCTGGAGAGAACATCGGAAAGTGTGGCGGCAGAAAGTGGCTGCTTTAGGGCCCTGAAAATCTGAAAGGATCTCCCGGCATAGTGTCGAGAAGAGCAAGAAAGTGCTGTTTGCAGAGCTACTTCACTAAGATGATGTTCCAAGTGAATTCCCTCTGTGAGGATGAAGGACACAAGTAGGAAGAGGTTGGTTTTGCAGAATAGAGGGGGCTGCAATTAAGGACTTTTTTAAAAAGTTATTTGGTTGTTACAGGGTCTTACTACACAGCTCAGACCCATAGTGATCCTCCTGCTTTCAGCCTCCCCAGTGTCGGGATAACAGGTGTGTGCCGCTATGCCCAGACTCGGTGGCTGGCTCAGCCTGCCCTAGGGGTGGGGCTGTACTGCATGTGTGCCAGAATGGAACCCCAGTCCCTGTGCTTGCCTAAGCAGGCATGTTAATCCACTAAGCTATCTTGTTGGCCCACAATCGTGGACTAACCATTTACAACACTGCTCCTCATACTACACTGCCACCCAGAAAGGCACTTAAGTTGTGTTAAGTCAATGCACATTCTTAAACCACACTCCATTCTCATGTCAAACAGTTCTGACCTCCAAGCAATTCTAGGGGCCACAGGTGCTTAGCCTTTGCAAAACTGGTATTTTGGCCTAGGGCTATGCTGGGCATTGTCCCTGGCCCCTGCCCACCAGATAGTAGTAACAATTCCATGGCCCTCCTCTAAAATTGGTACAAAAATTTTTTTTAGACATTATCAAATATTTCCTGAGATATTAGGAATATTTCCTGTCAAATATTCACAACCACTATTCTGTACACAAAATTGATAACCACTGCTCCATACCCAGATTTTTACAATGATTATCATTATAAAATGAATGTGTATGACATTACGCTGTAGAGGCCTTACTCAAAAAATTATTTTTAAGTTTATCATTTCTATATATTTCCCTTTAACACAGCTTCCCCACAGTCTATTACAATTTTATGCTGTCACACACAAAAAACCCCAAGTTGAAAGGGTAGAATTCTTATTTTTAGTCACTTAATTTTTGATCAACCAAAACAGATCTGTTTACACTAATAAACTAAAAAAGAAAAACTTTCTAACGTCTTAGACGTTGCTGATCAATTTTTATCTAAGTATTAGTGAAATTTCAACATCACATTAAAATATCTCATTGAAACTGAGGATTAACTAAATAATGATTTAAAAAGATACCTGGGCTTGACTGTTTAAAGACAGAAACCACATGTTTCAAAAATGTAGCTAACTGCTCTGCACTCTTTATGCTGGGATTCTTGGCAGAAACATCCTCGTGGTTCCAAAGGGGCCCTCTTTTTCTGCAAACAGAGAACAGACAGGATTCCTTGTTTTTAATTTGCATTAACAGTTTTATTCATGCTTGCCACACTGCAGCCTTACAATCAGGAAGGGGAGCAGATGAATACATCACATAATAGGTTACCATCACTACTGTTCATGTGCACAGATATAGAATGGTCCACACTGAGTAGATGAAGATTGAATGTCAATGTCACTGCTAAAGGCAAACTCTCTCAGAGGTAGTTAGAAAATGACAAAATTTTGAGAAATTTTGGTTATGATCTAATTGCTAGTTAAATTAGATGAAAGTAATTTTATTAGCTAAAATGATAGGGAAAGCTTAGGGTAGAGCACGTACTTCCTAATTCTTTAACATGTTTTCACATCTCTGGGCCTACCTCAGGTAGGCTGCCTCTCATGACTAGTCCAGAGTGCCTTGAAAACTTCTCAGGGCACGTTCCCCCCTCTTCCCGGTGGTCACCTGGGAGGTGGTGTTTATTCACGTTATTTACTAGCTTATGCTCCCTCCCCCCATTTACATCTGTGTGTGCCTCGGTGCGGTGCTGGGGCTGCACCCTGCCTGGCGTCTCGTGTGCAGAGCACATGCTCCACCACGCTCTTCCTGCCTCCAGCTCTGTGGCTCCAGCTGCAAACCCAGGCCTGGGTTCATGGTGCGCTGCTTCACCTCCTCTCAAACTTTACCTCACTATCCAGTACCACTGCCTTTCCGTAGTGTGACGGTCCAGGCAGGGTTACCACCACTTCCAAACACGCTTTCCCTCTCCTGGCCTGCAGCTTGGCTCTCGCGGTAGGACACCACACCTTTTCTAGGGCATTTTCCTTCTCCCCCTGGAAGACCCCGCATAGCGCAGGCCATGAATAGGTACTTGCCAGCTGACTGACAATTTTCAAAATACGGAACATTACAAACCCATGTATTTCAAACCAATGGCATTTCAGACAACAAAAATCCAGCCTAGAGAGTTGGTGGGTCAGAGCCTGGCACAGCACGGACACTGCAGGGAGCCAGGTACCTTGAGGTAATGAACTCCATGAGGGTTTTGACTTTTCCGTCCTGCTCCATGGCGACGTCCACCTCACTGAGCAGGGTGGTGTGCAGGTGCGAGATGGCAGCGCTGTTGTTTCCTAAGCTGATACTAGAAGAGGTAGAACTTGAGCTAAGCCCTGAGTCGGTCATAGGGGAGGGCTGGTAATCAGGTATAAAATCATTAATGCCTGCTGGAAGAAAAAGCATGTTATGAGTATCCACTCAGAAAGGAGTCTCCAAAATAGAGTCTAGCTCCTTGTACTGAGAGATTCCGGACCCAGCCTGGCACCAGCAGGCTGCAGTGAGTGCGCCTGGAGACAAGCACATTTCCACAGCCTGGCTCTCACCAAACCCAGCACCCTGGCTTCCTGGACGTCCTCTGCTGCCACCTGCTGGACACTGCTGAGAGTGGAATTTTCAAGAGTTGGACATACATTTCTCAGTTACTTTGTCAGTCCCCTTTCTGTAATGTGAACTGAGTTTTAGTTTCTCATGAAAAGGGCTCTATAATTTGTTTAATTTCACTTGAAAAAGCTATTTTAATGTCTTCATAATATTTAAATCAATCATTAAATCAATACTGTTAGGGGCCAGGGAGATGGCTCAGTAGAATAAGTGCTTCCCTGGCAAGTGCAAGGGTTCAAGTTCAATCCCTGGTTCTGCAAACAAACAAACAAACAAAAAAACAAAACAAAACACCACATGGGCCAGGGAGATAGCTCAGTGGAATAAGCGCTTGCCTGGCAAGCGCAAGTGCCTGAGTTCAATCTCCAGTTCCACCAAAAACAAAATAGTAATAATAATAATCAACACTGTTAAAAGTTATTTCTAGCACCCCTACTTGCAGAACGGCAAAAGGAAACTTAAAAACAAACTAGAGAAAAGTTTGTTTTAACATTAAAAAACAGGTGTTTTAACATAAAAAAGAACTCTACTTTATCTGTCTTTTTCTTGTTTGGGTTTCTTGAAATAGAACCTCGCTTATAGCCCAGGCTAACCCCGAACTCACTGTGCAGCCCAGGCTGGCCTCTAAATGGTGATCCTCTTGCCTCGGCCTTAGTGCTGAAGTTACGGGTATGTGCCACCATTTTTCTTTTAACCATAGTTTTAAAAAAGCTAGAAGTGGTTGGAGATTCAATCACAAAAAGCCCCCCCCCAAAAAAACCCTAAAAAATTCATAATTGTATTTTTATAGCTAGATGATTTTAAATAAACTAGTTTAAACTAAGTGACTTCTAAAATTTATTAACTCCATATCTGACACTTGACTAAAAAAAGAAAGTAACTATTTCATTTTTTTCTTTTTTTGTATTTTTAGGGAAGGGTCTACAAGATGTTCAGGGTCTCACCACTACATCGGACTCCTAGTGATCTGCCTGCTTACAGCCTCCCAAGAGCTGGGATTACAGGTGCGCGCAACCATACCCAGTCTCAATTGCTGTCTCAGTGTGCTCCAGGGGCGGGACCAGCATGCAGGCCCAAGGATTGAACCTCAGTCCCTGCACCTACTTACAGGTACTTTAATCAGCTGAGCTATTTGGCCCACCCACTATTTCATTTTCTAAAACTATTTTCTATAGCTGGTACTAATGAGTGCAATAAAGCTAGGGCAATCAGAAGAGAAGAGAACATAACTTTCAAAGTAAAAAACCTGACAGTGAAATGTTTTATATTAAATTCTCATTAATTTAGACTTTACTACTTCAAAATGCATATAACATCTGTCTTGTCTTTCCTTTCCTTCATTTCCTTCTCCTTTTGATTGTTTTGAGACCAGGTTTCACTACGCAGTCCAGGCTGGCCTTGAACTCACTATGTACAGTAATCCAGCTTGACCTCACCCCTGGCTGGCTGGCTGATTGCCTGCCTCCACGCCCCCCCAACCTCTCTTTTTCACGTGGTCTTCAACTCACTGCATAGCCCAGGCTGACCTCCTTGTGCCTTCCTCCTGCCCCTAATGCATTCTTTAACTGATTGGTAAATAACATAAGTGATGTGAGGAATAGTTACACTTCAAATACCTGTGAAAGTGTAATCTAAGTGTGCAATTTGTTTGACTGTAAGCACCCTGGGCTCATTAAACTCTTTGTTCCTGAGAAGGACAGAAGCAATAGTTCGGATGTTACTGTTGGGTCCCATGACTATGAGTAAGTGCAGAAGCAGGCGTTTACAATGTTCATACACCTCAGGGTGGCAGTGGTCAAACCCTGGAATGGACAGGAAAAAAAATCAGGGTCAGTTAGGAACAGTAAGGACTATGCATGCTATCAGACATTATTAAAGAAATTCTAGTCATTCCTGGAGGGGTGGTCCCAGCACCCACTGCAGATACCAAATTCTGTGGTACTTGAGTCTCTTATGAAAATGTCACAGTACAGTATTTACATACAACCTACCCACCTTCTCCTGTATACTCCAGATCATTGCTAGATAACTTAGCATCTAATACAATGTAACTGGTATGTGAGTAGTTTTATGCTGCATTGTTAGGGAACAATGACCCAAACAAAAACAGAACAAAAGTCTGTACATGCGTAATACAGACATAAGGTTTATTTTTCCAGAATATTTTCTAATCATGGTTGGTTGAGTCCACAGATTGGGAACCCATGACCACCAAATGCCCATTAAGTAAAACTATTTCATGGAATATGATTACATATTTTTTAAAGTTGATACAGTTATTCTACCCTTTTACAATACTATCTTTATTGTATTAGAAACAAGATGAATTTTAAATGTGTTTCATATATATATTTAATGATCTTTTGGAATTATTGTTATATAATATTAGGCATAAATGAATTTTTAAAAGAACTAAGCACTTTTTTGCTGTTCTAGCACATAATAGGAAGTAGATTAGTCAAGGAATGAAATAATACATGGTCAGTGTTTATAGCAGGAAATTGTACGAGAAGATGAATATGGTCCACAGAGCTCCTGGAGTTTCAAACTCCAATTCTTTTGAGAAACACTTTAAACTTATTTCCATGGCCCATTTCCTCTGAAAGTTTCTGATCCCATAGGTAAATTAATTTTACTCTTTCTTGTACTGTGCTACATCCCCAGCCCCTTTTTGTATTTACTTTTCCATTTTAAAACGGGCCTCACTAAGTTAACTAGGTTACTTAGGCTGGACTCAAGTTTACAATCCTCCCTCAGCCTCCCCAAGTGCTAGTGTTACCAGTTACGTGTCCCCATGCCCAGCCTAAGATCTGTCTTTAATTCGTAAAACCATATAATGAAGAAATTAGAATGCATTACCTATAAAAATTGCATGAAGAAGAAGGTGGAGGTAGCTTCCCCATTCTACCTTGACACTGTGGTCAATGATCAGATCCGTTAGGAGGATCACTGCTATGTTACACCTGTGACAAATACGAGTATTAGTAACGTTTTGCTAAGTCAGAGGCAGACTGGAGAAAATTCTGCACCAATCTCCAAGACTTTACTACTGTTTTTCATGGAAAAACACAACTTCGTAAGAAAAAGAAAAACAAATGGAGTGAAGAAATTATTATCGGGACAGTGTTTGAACAAAATGTAAAGGCCTGGTGCTCCATAAGGTCAAAGGCCACATTTTCTCTGTCTTTCAACCTTAATAATTAGCACATTGCCTGCCACAATGTAGGTGTTCAATATACATCTGGAGCTTAAACCATCTTGAAAGAATCTAGTAATTGTTCTATTGTGATTTTATTCAGTAGAATTCAGTATATTTCAATTCAAAAATGTAAAAGTGCAAACCACAAAAAAACAAACACTTTTCAGATGTAGTAACTGGGTCCCAGAAAGGTCAAGTAACTATGCCAGACACCCAGAAAAGCAGCAGCAGATTACCTTCCCAATGCTAGCTTTGTTAGAATACTGAGATTTTTAGATTTCTTAAAATCTAAACATGTGGATCTAATTTGTTGTGAGTAGCTCAATAAAAAGATTCCTTCTACTCTGTTGTCAGACAGCACAAAGAAAGCTTAGTGTTCAGCAGCAACTCGGCTCATAGCAAGTAGGAATGACGCTCCAGTCCACCTGTGAAGAGGTAATCCAGGTGATGACGTTTCAGGCACGTAATCCACCAGTGGTGACCAGCAGCCTCCAGCTGGTGGGAAGGGCAGTGGCTCTCCTTGGTTATGCTCCATCACTTTCAGTCGCCAATTAGAATAAAGTGGCATTGAATCACCTATCAAGATAAAATGATCTCATTTTCTACACCATCTAATTTCTGCCAATATATGCAAACTCTAGTAAGACACCAACTATTTATAGCACTGGAAAGTGATTAAAAAAATAACTTCCCACCACTGGAACACATATTTGCTATGAAGACCTTGGTACAAATATCAAATTAAGCAAATCAGAGAGAAAGGAAGACAGAAAGCTTCCATCTGTCTTTTTTTTTTTTTTTCCCCTTGTTTTAAGGCAGGATCTCACTACTCAGTTCAGGCTGGGCTTGAACTTAGCCCAGGCTGGCTTCCTTTCATGTCATAGCCAATTTTGTTTATTTCTTTTATTTTAGGGAAGGGTCTACAGGGTGTTCAGGGTCTCACTACTAGATCAGACTCCTAGTGATCTGCCTGTTTACAGCCGCCCAAGAGCTGGGATTATAGGCGCACGCCGCCACACCCAGTCTCAATTGCCATCTCAGAACACCCGGGGGCGAGGCTGGCACAGCAGGCCCTGGGAACAAACTCCCGGCCCCTGGGCCTCGTTCCAGGCGCTCTACTCTGCTATCTGGCCGGCACCATAGCAAAATTATATTGGTGTTTCCTTATGATTCCCTATTCGGTGGCCGAGCCAAGAGACCACGTTGTAAATGAAGCTGCCCTGTAACAAGGGCCTGCTGGTAAATTGTTACGGTCTAAGTTTACTAAACTTAGCATCACCACAAACCCATCTAGTACAGTGGGGCTACATGGTGTAGTTTAAAAAGTGATACCAGGAAATGTGAATTCTGTGTGACACAGGTAAGTCACTTAACCTCTCTGGACCTCAGTTCCACCATGCACAAAGTGAGGGAATTGGACCAGGTCACTTCCAAGTCTGAAGGCTTATATCCTACCCTACTTTAATGCTAGAGAGTCAGGGAGATGTTTACTTTGCAAGTTCAAGACAGAGAATTTTTAGCAAAATGCAAATCCACACAGAACAGCAAACCTCAAATATCTGCCTTTGTATAGTCTTTGTTCTGTGATGTTTCTTGAGAACCAATTCTCTGTTCCTTTTGAGTGCTCTATAGGGAAGTTGTGTCTTAAAAGCAATTTCTACTGCTCAATATTGCTAATTAAAATCACTCCCTAACTCATGACATTTCAGATTATACTGGAACACCTCTAGTGGCAGTTACATATTCTTTTCTTAAAACAACTTATTGGAAAAAATATACTTATTGACCTTAATATAACTAACAAAGCACCTCATCATTACAGGTCTATGAGAAACACTTGGTCTTTATTACTTTTTTCTTCTTCGTAAGAGCCTCCGGAGCTGCTGCTGTATCGAGACTCTAGTCTGTGATGCTGACGATTCAAATGGCTGTTGAGTCCACTGTAGCTGTCCAGGTGCACACAGCTGTGGGGATGACCGAGGAGGTTAAACACCCTTCACAATGAAGTGGTAACTGTGCTTTGTGTTTTGCTTTCTAGGTCGAAAAAAGTGTACTTTACATAAAATATATCACCAAAAGTTTACTATGATAAATATTAATTTCTTATAATTAAAAAGTAAACTTTTAGTCAATCATTTGCATCTAAAGATTCCCCTTGAATAGGCAATGAAGTGAAATTTGTTTCATATAAAACAGGCTGAATAAATACCCTTGTTTTTGTTTGTTTGTGTTCTGAGAAAGAGTTTCACTATGCAGTTCAGGCTGGCCTTGGGTGATTCTTCTGCCTCAGCCTTCAGAGTGCTAGGATCACAGGCGCGTGCCACCATGCCTGGCCTAAATACTGATTTAGAAAACTCCCCAAATGTAAGCAGCACAAAAAGTGAGCAATCACACTTTTCCTTTTTATCCATAAGAATATTCATATCTCCCCACACAAAAAAAAACCTATAGCCTGTCAATATTTTTAATTTTTGAATAGTCAATGTGAAATTTTTTTCAACATGGTAACCCATTCCTTTATTAGAATTTTAACACAAAGAAATGCCCATTCTAAGGCAGAAATTATGTACTATTGTTTGCTTTTTGAGTCATCAAGGTCTCTCCACGTAGTTCAGGCTGGCCTTAAATTCACTATGTAACCCAGGCTGAACTCTATTCAGTGATCCTCCTGCCTCAGCCTCCCAAATACTGGGATTACAGGCATGGATCGCCACAGCTGGCTAGAAACCATCATGGATTCTGGTGATGAGCAGTGTGGTTCGAGTGGGAAGGATAATGAAGAACACGAGTACGCACTTCTCTTCCAGGCTCTCCTTTAAGGGCTTGCTATCGCAGGTGCCATCCGTGGGAGCTACCATTGTATTGCTGCTGGAAGTAGTTCCTGTCATCAAAAATAAGAGACGCTGTTAATTTAGAAGAATAACAGACAAAAGATTTCAGTCAAAACTTTACTGAAAGGAAAGCAAAATGGCTTGTTAAAAGGAATGCACTCTTAATGACCAGGAGAGAAAGGCGACAACAGCAACAGTGCTGGATGCTAGAACAGATGGGTTAAGACAGGGAGGGGAAGAAACTAAGCAGCTTCTAGGCTGCTGACCCTCTAACAGCTCAGGAATGAGTGGCACTTAGCGTCTGGAAAGAAGGGTAGAAGGCAGGGCTAAAACAGGACAATTGAATATCTATATTAAAAGGAGTCCCCCCCACACACACCCCCGCGCCTGTGGCTGAGGGGCAGGCTGGGTCTGCCCACTTCTGAAGTCTTTCTTGGTAACAGCACAGCAGAGGGGTTCTGGCCAGGACGTGCCATGTATGGCTAACGGAGGGGACAACGCAGAGTAAATGAAAATATGCAAGATGTGCTATGTACCTGTGCCAGCTCCCCACAAGGAATGCAATCATGATGTTCTCACACAGGTACGAATAAGATTCAATTTAGTAAATGAAAATGCATGTACTAAAGTTGAGACTGCATCGTTCCTGCTCCATTTGTCTTTCAAGGACTGGAATGCTGTGTGTGTGTGGCAAACCCAGACACACCCTCCCTGTAGGCAGGAATGTTTACTCTGGGAAATCTGCTTAATCCAAGAGAACAGGCCCACACGTATTAGTATCACTGAAATCATCCTTTGACAAAGGACACAGTGTAAGTTCCGCAGACACATATAGCACTTATCCATGTATAATGCCCTTATGAAAAGATGGCTTTAGGTAGGCTTTTAAGCAAAGCTCCCACAGAGACTGAACAAACAGCAATTTAGAGAATAAGAGCTTTTGCTGGGAGAACAGTAACTTTATTAGATGTAGAAAAAAATCCAACCATGAAAAACACAAAAAAAATAATTAAAATAACTTTAGGGCCAGCCAGATAGCTCAGTGGCTTAGAGTCTGCTTAGGCAGACAGAAGGACCCAGGTTCCATCCCCTGCGTGCTGTGCAGACCCCGGGCATGCTGAGCAGGAGACTGACTGGGCGTGGTAGGGCACACCTGTAATCCCAGGGCTGGGTAGGTCAGGACAGGAGGATCACTACAAGTCTGAGCTGTGTAGTAAGACCCTGTACCCAAATTATTAAGAAAAAAAAAAAAAAAAAGAACAATTAAAAGCACAGTAGCAGATACAATACTTAAACAGAAATGTTAAAAAAAAAAAAAAATGAGGCTGGGGAAATGGCTCAGTAGAATAAGTGCTTCCCTGGCAAGCACAAGGGTCTGAGTTCAAACCCTGGTTCCAGAAACAACAACAAAAAAGTTAAAAATCACTCAGGAAGGAGCACAATGTCTAAGTGATAAAAAGTTGACACAAAACATATTTCAATAATTTAAATTATTCCTAAGTGTACAATGCTTTTGACATGTTGAAAACATTTTACATAAAGTTTCAGTTTCATAGAAGTATCAACTACATTAGCCTAGACATTATATTGATTTTCATTACTTTTTTCCCTGAGGGACATAATTTCAACCCAAAATATTATAATCTGATAAGTATTTGAGGCAGTAGATATGTTAATTACCTTGACTTAATTATTCCATATTGTATTAATAAATCATAATATTTGTACTCTATAAATATATATATGTTAATTTGCAACAGAAGCATAGTGTACACACTCATTTGGTTACATTTAATGTGGTATGACTCAATGTGTGCTACTTATATAAATAAGTATAATGCGCAATTACATAAATAATTTCAACAAGTAATCATTTCCTAAATCTAATTTCTTAAAGACATTTATTTATCTAATCTAATTATATTCACTTAAAAATGCATTCACTGTATGGGAATATATACATTTATATTCTAGTTCTGGATAAATACATAAATGTTTTATGTAATACTAAGAATCCTTTGATTTATCGCGTTTCTTTATTCACATGATAATTTCCCAAATCTAGTCAAATTATCAGACATAACTCAAGTTTGTTTTTGTTCTCTCAGTCCCACTACTAACGACCACAAACCCTTGCTAAACTGCACAACTAGGCAAAGCGCCTCACCTGAGGTGACAGAGGGGATTTTGTAGCTGGAAGTGATGCGGTAGTAGGGGGGATTATCCATGTGGGTGACGCCTGAGCAGACAGGGTCTGTCTGCTGCAGCTCGCTCACGAGCTCCTCGAGCAACTGCATCGTTTTGTCTCTCCCCAAATAAACGATAACTTTCTTGACCTGTCACAGAAAAAAGCATTCATAGAAAAGCAACATTTTTACCTCGGAAGTCTATCTTGAGACACATTTGATCAGAGTAAGATTAACTTCAAGTGAAAGACAAATCCGCACAATCTAAATGTGGATAGCACTGACCAGTGAGGAGACATCAATTAGCCTTACTGTCAAGTGCTGTTTTCCCTCCAACTCAACATTCACTCTAATTGGGATGAACTGAATATACTGTCTGAGAGTTCACAGTTTTATATACTTCTTTTACGCATTTTTTAAATAAAGTGCAAAAAACTGGCTTCGAAATTTCTTTTTTAATGGAGAAAGCTGCTGGCTAACCTCACCACACAGCACTTGTCTGGCCTCCAGTTAGCAGCGCTCAGGCTTTGTTCTGCCTCCTCACTCTCTGCGGAGCCCAGCGGCAGTGAGGGGCTACCTAACACTATCTGCAAAGCCACTCCTACGTCTTCCTGTCTGCAAAATGGGGACAGCAAGAGCATACAGCTGTCAGGACTAAATGAGTTAAAATTTGTCAACAGCTATTCTCTAATCTTCCCTCAGTGAGCATGAATAAAAGACTGCTTACTCTTCATGCTTTTCTCTAGCCAGCCCTACCCTATTCATCCACCCAATCATTGCACTCCCTTGGTGTGCCAGGCACTATTTTCAGCACTGAGCACATAGTAATACAACCTAAAGGCTCCTCTTTGTAAGCAGCTTACAGTCCACTGGGAGGAAGGAAATCAGGACCAGCCAGATAACTGTACAACAGGTGCAGTGCCAAGGGCCAGGTGGATCAGCAAAAAGGGGAAGGGGAAAGCAGTGTGCCTGTGGGGACGAGGCAGAGGCAGGGGCAGCTGCAGCCAGGATGGGCAGCGAAGGTCTCAGGGAGAACGGACACCCCAGAGAGAACTGGAGGAGCCCAGGGACAGGACAGGGCAGCGTGGCCATCAGGAAACGGAAGCAAAGCAAATGCAAAGGCACTGAGGTGCGAATGCCTGACAGAGCAGGCCGCAGGGGAGTCTATAGGTGAAAGGCGGAGGCCTGAGGGAGAACAGCAGGCAGGATGGTTTGGGTGCCGCAGGGCCATGTGGCTGGGGGCTGTACCCTGACACTTCTCTCAGTGTTTCTCAAACAACACCAATCCTAGGATACATTTTTTTTTTTTTTTTTTTTGGCAGAACCGGGGATGGAACCGGGGATTGAACTCAGGTCCTTGCGCTTACCAGAGAAGCGCTTACTCCACTGAGCCATCTCCCCGGCCCCTAGGATACATTTTGAGAATGAATCTTTTGAGCAAACTCAAGGAATGGTGGCTGAAGCCGTGGTCTGTAGGAGCCTTACAGCAGCACTTTGGAGAAATGTTCTGTGGAGGACACTCTTCGGAGATGCAACCAGGAGAGTGACATCTCCATGTAAATGCACACTTGGACAGGCCTGACTGTATCTTCAATGCCATCCTCATATCTGACAGTTTTACAGTGCCCCCACCTGATACCAGAGATTGAACCCAGGCTTTTGCTCTGAGCTACATCCCAGACCCTTTTTACTGTTTTTTATTTTAAGACAGAGTCTTGCTAAGTCACTAAGTTGCCCAGGCTGGGCTCATATTAGTAACCTTTCTGCCTCAGTCTCCCAGAGTATTGAGATCACAGGCATGTGCCACCATGACTGGCATATGGTGGCTTCTTAAATTGGACAGATTTAACTATTGTTCCCCCATCTCTCCAAAGGCAAAGATATCAGACCCTCGCTTGTCTCTGGTCTTCCTTTCTACCACTTTCTGTGCTTTCTCTTACTTCTAGCAGCCCCAGGCATGGAGCTCGCACTGCCTGACTGCTCTAGTACCCCAGTGCCAGCTGCCATCTAGCAGAAGCTATAATATATATGCATGTGCCCCCAGTTCCCACTGTAATGTCACTTTCTCTCAACTGTCATCTCTTATCCTTCCAGACAGCTGTGTTCCTTGGCCATTCACTGTCAGAACCAGGCAATTTCCCTTTGTAGCCTTTAGCACAACTGTACTTTATTAACATACTGATTTGTTCACTAAATAAGCTAGATATATGTTCAAAAAACCCTGTATCCACTCATCAGATAGGCATGCCTCGTACAGTACCTAGACCAGTACCTTGCTTGAGATAATACTAGATCACACTGGTCAAAAGAGTCAGTCCAGGTGCTATTTCTTGACTGTGCTCAATCTGGCCCTTGCACACGCGCGCGCGTGCGTGTGTGTGTGCACTGTTACTGCCTGTGCTCTGACATAATAAGACAACTGGTAAATATCTTTTTTTTTCCAAAAGGTAAGTGAACTCAAATACATACGTAAGGCAAGAGGCTTGGTTCACTATTCACGCCACAAATGCTGATCAAAAAGTGCAAAATGATTTTCAGGTTCTTCGGCCAGCCATCTGCAAGTGTGGTCCACACGTTCTCCATTTCTGACCAGGCCAGTTCATCACCATACTACAGGAGCACACACAGCAGGGACTTCAGTATGACTGGATGGCAGAAACCCAACTTGCCACACCACAAAGTACAAGAAAAGCACAGTTTTACAGACACCTGTCATCTCTTCCATACTTTAGACAAATGATTATTCAATGAACCTCAATAGCAATATCACTCATCACATACAGTATGGTCTTGATTAAGAAAAAAAGACATCTGACACGATTTTAGGGAGGGGAATTTATCATCTGTTTTTGCTTGGTTCTCATAGGATGCTCTAAGCTCTGCCTCTGTTTCTAACCATGCTTCCTTCTCCTAACTCTAATATAGTCTGTGTAGCAAGTGTAAATACAAAATGCTGGCACTCTACCTTTGCTGTCATGTACATCAGATTGTTCAAAACCATCGCAGTGGCTTGCGGGGATCCCCAGCCTTCTCCCCGCAGCCAGCGCCTGCTAGTCACCATCAGCTCGCGATCTTTCAAGGAGTCCTCTTCATCCTCCTCATGGCGCCTGGCTGTGGGCAGAGGCTTGAAGTCCACCAGCTCAATGTTGTTCATCCAGGGCAGCAGATAGTGCAGCATGACCTGCCGCCCCGCTGGGTGAGCTGTCTGGATTCTCTGGCTTATCTCTAATTAAAAGCAAACCAAAGAAAAGAACAGATGTAATTTTGGTTTCCTCTGACCCATAATTTCACCTCCTTCTGGTAGAAGCAGCAGCCAGGTCAGGCATGTTGGCACAGGCCTGTTATCTCAGCAATCTGGGGTGGGGGGGGGAATTTGGGCCCAGCCTGGACGACTCAGCAAGACCACCTTGCCCAAATAAAAACATGAAAAAGGTCTGGAGATGAGGCTAAGAGGAAAGGCCCTGGGTTCAGACCTCAGTACTGAAGAAGCAGGGCAGCAGGGAGACAAAAAATAGGAAGATTAAATCCACTTAATTATTATGATTGCTACTTTTCCTATTAGTTAAATTTTACCTCAAATAAATAAATAAATTTTACCTGAATAACAGAATAATGAACAGCTAATATAAATTACACTACTAACTTTTTGTTTAAAATACTTTTGGGGGGCCAGGGAAATAGATCAGTAGAATAAGCACTTGACTGGCAAGCACAAGGCCTGAGTTCAATCCTTGGTTCTGCCAAAAAAAAATAAATAAATAAATAAAATAAAATACTTTTGGCAGTCAAATGTTTATACACTGTCAGTGGATTACAAAATGGTACATACTGTATAGACAGCAACATGGCAGTTTCCCCAAATTAAAAGACCCCCAAGCCACCAGCAACTGTACTTCTGAATATATATGTGGAAAGAACTGAAAGCTGAAATGCAAACAGGGGACCAGGGATATAGCTCAGTGGCACGGTGCCTGCCTGGCAAGCAAAGGTCCTGAGTTTGATTCCTGGTACCAAAATGAAAAAGAAATGCAAACAGCTATTGTTACACCCATGTCCACAGAAGCACTATTCAGAAGGGACAAGGGTGGAAGCAACTCCAATTTCAATGGACAGATGAATGAAGGGACGTGCACACCAGGAAATACTATGCACCCTAAAAAGAAGAAAATCCTGCCACATACTACATGAGCATGAGCCCTAAAGATATTATGCTAAGAGAAGCAGGCTTGTCACAAAATGAAAACACTGTATGATTCCAGTTATATAATATACAGTATCTAATATAATGGAGTTGAGAAAAAAATACAAAGTATAATATTGATTATTAGGAACTGAGGTAAGAAAAAGGGAGATCATTGTTTAGTGGCCACACACACACACATTTATGCAACATAAAAAACTTTCTAGAGATCTGCCACGCAACACTGTATATTTAATACTGCTGGACTGTACACTTAAAAATGACTAAGTTGTCAACAAAATAAAATTACAAGATTTATACGAGGTTTAATTCAAATGGACTTCCTACGAATCTCTTATTTAGATTCTGTTCAGGGCAAACTCCTATGATGTGTCACTTCTATACTCTTGTCCTTTAACATTTATGACAAAGCTATGATGAAAGCAGAGTTATCACCCAGTGGCAGAGGATTCAAACACCAGCTTAATAATGCCTGTGTCTATAAGTCTTTCCACACTAACTGCCACAAATCATTGTAAATAAAATCTCCTTTCTCATCTACCCACTTTTCCCTTCTTAGCCTTAGATGTATTTACTCATTAGAAGGGGGCATATGGAAGAGGAGTGAGTTTGAACTTGGCCCTGGCATAGCACAGCCGTACGTTTAAATCTCCTAGCTACACACACACACACACACACACACACACACACACAGAGCGCCTGACCTGAGGCTGACCCGTCAACCTCTGAACCTCAATTTATTATTATGGTTCTAAACCTGAAAATTCTAAGTCTGAGTCCTGAACAGATAGATGTGACTTATTTTCCTGGCACAAGGTCTTGATTTTATTTATTTATTTTGTGTGTGTGGCCAACTCAGTCCACCAGGGGGCAGGGCTGGCTGGTGTGGTGCTGGGGGATTGAACTGCGGCCTCTGTGCTTTTAGCTAAATTTGTTCCAAGTAGGTGCTTTAGACCACTGAGCCATCTCACCAGCCCAAGGTCTTGATGTTCTAGCACCTAAAAAGCCCTAATGGGAATACTGTACTCATTAGCTTCAAGGGAAGTTAGCAGGATCAGATGGCAAAGTGGGATCCTAAAAATAATTTTACTCAAAACACTGCACCAAGCTAGA
>NDGN011365421.1:0-10831 GCA_002564285.1 Tympanoctomys barrerae | reverse complement strand
GTATGCAATGTGTTAATTATTGAAACTGTCCTACCAATTGGATTTGAAACTCTCTCATTGCTATTTGTTTCTCAATAAAATTATGAAGAAAAGATAAATAAATAAATAGAAAAGTAATAAAGTATGTGTGTGAAGAAAAAAGAAAAGAATGTTTAACACAATGCTTATATTGCTACCATAGTTAGAGTAACTAGACTTAAATAATTTGGAATATTCAAGAATGTATCTTGATTCATATTATTCACCCTAAAATTAATGATGATCATATACCTAATTCAGATGAGAGTCCCTCATATCAATCACCTGAAAGCCAGTTTTGCAGCATTTGCTTCACATTCCCTTCCCAACAAATGCAGAGAGAAAATAGTTAATCCACATATTCAAAATATACTGAGCAAAAAACCCACAATAATGGTGATCTACACTTGAATCATAAACTAAAATATCTGCCTTTAAAACTTAGCCTATTTATGCCAATAAACATAAAGCATTTAAATTTCATTGGACCATGAGGGTAAGAATTTCCCACACAATGAAAATGTACTGGCCGATAAACTACCAGAGCAGGCATGAGTCTGTTCTGGTTTAGCTAGAAAACTAAAACGTGCTACAACACCTTAGTATGGAAAAGAGTCATGCAAATTAATTTTATTTGCAAACATCCTCAAATATAGTGATTTATCAATTTACCCAGGGCCAGAACACATGCATTTTGTCTTTTAATTCTTGCCAAACGAGCTCCTTGAGATGTTTGATCATTAATCACATTCCCCACATTTAGAAACTTAGACTAGAACTATAGTGTGCTAAAAAGCACAGCTTATTGTGGTTTTGAATGCTTCTAAGCCTTTCTTTTTAAACTGCTTAAGAGGTTTTTTGTGTGTGTGTTTTTTCTTTTCTTCTTACTTATCTGAGCTTTTCATCTTCCTTTAAGGTCAGTTTAACTCTTCCGTATAACTTTTGAGATGTTTGCTATCCAATGAAAGGTACCTTCTGATTTCTGAGGGAATTTAGCCATTTTTAGCAGAATACTTGAGACATGAAAGGTGCTTAATCAATTTTTAGATTAATAAATGAATAGATATTTAAGACAGTATTAAATTTGTCACATAATAAAAGGCCAAACAGACTTTAAGAGGTTAAGTAACTTTCTCCATGGATAGCCAACTTGAAGTCCTTCAAACTGCAAGTGATTGGTATCAACTTTCAGGAGAGTCACAGTCACTTCAACTACACTGGAAAAGGCAGAGGCTAAAGCCTTCACTAGCATTCAATTAACATTAAGGAAGTCTTGGGGACCTAATGCCCTCTGCTATCTACTTTGCCCAACAAAGTGATCAAAATGTTCACAAATAATTCAAAATTCATGTGAAAATATGAACTTCAATTTTCCTTGCTAGCTTCCCTAACCACATGAGTAATGTCTCTGATGAAACCTTTGATGAATTCATAGACTGACCATGAACAACTAACTTCCCTTTACAGCTTCTATTTTTTCTTCTGTAAAATACTGTTGATAGAACTTTTTCTACCTGCTTCACAGAGATGTGTATAAAAGCACTTAGTAAAGTATAGCACTCTCTTCAAAAGCAAGCAAATATAGTAGATGTCGTAGCACTCCTAAAAAATGATATTTTATGGTCAAAGAAACATTAAGTTATCGATTGTGCAGGTAAACCATATAAATTTAAGGCTGTCCATTGTTGGTGCAATAATAATTTAAAATGAGTCCCTCTAATAGACAAATAAAGAGTTGCCAAACCTCATTACGGGATGCTTCTGACTGTAGAAGGGCATCCCTTAAGAAGTTATGGAAATTTAGATACAGAACCTCAAACGCTAAACTGCAGAGTGACATTTTGCTGAGCTTCTTCTGCCAAACTTGCTATCAGCTCAGCTGCGATGTAATATATGACCGCATTTCATTTCTGAGCAAGAACATTATTTACTCACAGGAGAAATATTTTTCTGAAGAAAGATTGTCTTTGGGAACTTTCAAGGACATTTGAGAAATACGTTAGCCCAAGCCACAAAATTATGAGCACTTATTTGTACCTCTGTGTTCCAAGGGAACCATTTTTAAAAGTCCTTCATTTAAGCTTATTACAAGCATTTGTCTTCCCTTTCAAAAATAGCAATTAATGAAAACTTCATTGATTTCCAGTTTTCCTAGGTGTCATTTCATAATGCATATTTTGAATCAGTTCATGGCATCATTTTGTCACTTTGAACTTTTTCTAGTTTGCCTGTCTCAAATTCGACCTTCTAAGAAGATTTTTATCACATGCATTTGACTTCAACTAAATCTATTCACAACATTCACCATTCTAATGACATGTTTTCTTTAATTTATTTCTGATTTAGCAAACCATATGCAACAATACCATGTAAGTACAAAAATTAACATTAACCCAGAGATGGAATGCTAGGCCCTGTCTTAGGAGTTTATTAAGTCATATACAAATCCTGTAAAGCAGCTAGTATCAATACTCTTACTTCAGAGATGAGAAAACTGAACACAGTTTCATTAGATGACTTTCCTGAGAGCACACAAGTCATCTTATTTTTATGGCTATGTGTCATCTAAATCCAGTCACTCAAGGTTACTGAAATCCTCCAACACCCAATAAATAGAAGACATCAGTGTCTAAAAAGGGAGAAACAGCTTAAATGTTAATTACTGTGATAATTTTGAGTCAGTCTTATGTTGCAACATTACCTGTCCCTACCCAGCCACAGACTCACTGGATCTTGAAAATCTAATATATAATGGGCCCCCAAGAAATGTTCTCAATGAGGGAATATAGGACTTTACTGTAAGAACAAAACAATGCATGGCTAAATCAATGATTAGTGTTGACTGTAGCATAAACAAGAACAGCACTGTCAAAAAAATTTATTCTGTGTCTACTCCTACAACTCTCCCAAACCACGTTTCAGTTTGTTGCCCATAGCACTGACTGAAGCAGATAAAGACCAGTCTGACTCTGCCATTATGCATATAGTCTGAAGTTCATGGGCTACACTAGAATAAAAGCTGTATTTAAGAATGATTCTCCTTTCTGTGTGTGGGACAGATTCTGGGATGAAGGCTGACTTGTCATACATGTGTGTGAAAAAATGAAATAGGAGCATCAAGTCCTTTAGTTGAGTTGCTTAACTCTGCTGTCCCAATTTCATGCCCATTTCTTTGTATATAGATGCCTTTAGGTCAAGTTTGTCCAAGTATTTATACCACCTCAATCACTAATGAAATACCAATATGAATACAGAGGAAAAGTTTCCAAAATTTTTGTACAGAGAATGTTAATATGAATTTGCAAATGTAGCATTCTGATTCATTAGCATGCAGAGTCAATTGACGATTGTTGAACTAGAAAACCTGATGAGTGTATTGAGAAGTTGCTGTCTATTTTAGAACTAGAAAACTAGAAACATTTTAAGAATGGTGGACTTGTGATATAACTCAACAGTACAGTGCACGCACAAGTACAAAGTCTTTAGTTTGATTTCAAGCACACTCAAATAAGGTATTTATTTATATTTTCTATGAAGGTGACTATAAAAGTCAATTTTATACATTAACTTTAAAAATCATATATATATATTTAAATATATATGATTTAAAATATATATATGACAAAGAAAAATGTCATATAATGTGTATATATGACATTTTCTTTATATATATTTATATATATGACATCTTTCTTTCATATATATATATATATATATATGACAAAGAAAAGTTAGGCTAAGGTGCATTATGAAATAAAACAAACAACAAAAATCCCAAGTGTATTATTTTTGTCTTAAGTGAGAAATAATCATATTTAGATGAATAAAAAATGAAACTTCCAAAAGAATTGCATTCTGAATATTTTAAAATATTAATAAATATGGTTTATGTGATTTGTCCAAAAACCATAAATGTGTAACTATTGTATATATTTAGGAATATATTCACGACAAGTAATAGGGACTGTACAGGGCTATTTATATAGGTTTCAGTCTTGAAACATGTAGAACATTGTATCCTTTCTCATTGCTGCCTAACACACATGCTCATCTGCTATACCCAAATACCGTGCATACACACTGCAGGATCCCTTTTGGTCTTGAATAAAAATAGAATTTTTGATAAAGTCTCTTTTCTCTAAGATGTCAAAGTTATATGTTTTATGTACTTACTAAAATAAGAAAACAAGATACTAGAATATTGGAAATTTTAAATATATATTTTATGACTTCAAGGTATTGACATTGTCATAAAATTATCAAAATAGAAAAGAGAAAACCATTAAATATCTTAATTTTATTTTACATAACATTAAACCAAATACTTGAACTAAAATATATTATGATGAGAGCAAGCTAATCATCCTCTTTGTTTAGTGTATTTGTTACAGGGTCTACAGGGTCTCACTACACAGGTTGGACTCCTAGTGATTCTCCTGTTTTCAGCCTCCCAAGCACTGAGATTACAGGTGCGCAACACCATGCCCACTCTCAATCTCTGTTTCAGAGTGCCCTGGGTGAGGGGCAGGCCTTGCACGCCTGGGATCTAAGTCTGGTCCCCTGCTTTGCCTAAGCAGGTGTTTTAATGCACTGAGCTAGCTGGCTGGCTCTAATCATCTTTGTAAAGATTCATAATTTTATGTGAGGAGAAAGATTTTTTTTCTTTTATTTGGAACTGGGGTTCAAACTCAGGACTTTGTGCTTGCCAGTCACATGCTTATGCCACTGAGCTATCTTCCCAGCCCACTAGGAAAAAGAATTTTGAAGCTATCAATGAATCTATTAACTGTTTATTGATTTGTTCACTTGTTAATTCAGGGAATGATAGCATGTGTAAGTCCTTAAAAACTAAGTAAAGTACCGGTAAGATAGCTGAGTAGACTAAAGCGCCTGCTCAGGCAAGCTTAGGTAAGAGCAGGGACCTCAATTCAATCCCCCACACCACATGCTGAGCCAGCCATGCCTCCAGGGTGGACTGAACCAGTCAGAGTCCAGACCTAGTGGTGCATGCCTGCAATCCTAGTGCTGGGGTGGCTAAAAGGAGGATCACCATGAGTCCAAGCTGCATAGCGAGACCATGCAACAACGAAATATATTAAAACAAACAAATAAACAACCTAAGTAAAGTTTAGGCTTGCCTAACTTGAAGGAACTTTCTAGGTAGAAGAACTATGGATACACTGGAACACAAAGGAAACAAAATACCTTGTTCCCAGATATTTGAAAGTTGTGCAGGTGACTAGATACTCTGTGGCAGAAAGGGAAAAACGGAAAGTTAAGAGTGGAAGTGAAGATTTGGAGATAAAAATGTGCAATATTTTGAACATGAAGCCTAGCAATTAGGGAGCTATCTAATAGGCTGTTTTTGAATGACATGCCTATGAATGTCACAGCTGATAATTTGCTAGTCAAAGCATGAAATTTGTCATTCAATCTGGCTCTTTGTGTTTCTATTTGATGAAGCTAACCAAGGAGGGTAATTTTCAAGACTGTGAGGTGCTAAAGACAACTCCTATC
Source organism: Tympanoctomys barrerae (assembly GCA_002564285.1). NCBI lineage: Eukaryota > Metazoa > Chordata > Mammalia > Rodentia > Octodontidae > Tympanoctomys > Tympanoctomys barrerae. Next base: position 5,296 of record NDGN011365421.1, on the reverse strand, counting down.
TCCTTTTGCTATAAAAACTGTAAACTTCAATTGAGACTCTGTTGACTAAACTAGAAAAACCACTTCACAATCAAGGATGGAACTAAAGCTTTGACTATCTGGAACCTGGAAAAGGGAAGTCTGCAAATAGTTAAGAATCCAGCGTTTTTGTTTAGAAGATCAAGTTCTCTATTAGTAAATATAGGAAAATAAATAAACATAGAGTACATAAAATTTGTGAGATTTATTGACAAGAATTTCTGCATAACAGATTTCTTGGTATCCCAGTATTTGTTTCCATAGACTCATGATTAAGATGCCCCCAAATCCACCCCTTACTAGTCAGTAATCTATCTATCTTGTTTTAAGTCAGTTTCTCATTGTTTACTTTATGATTTAAGCACTATGCCACATAATAGAAATAAAATGAAGTGCATAAAAGTAAAACATTAGATTACACAGACAGATACAAAGCCAGTGTAATTTATACCAGAAATCTGCTAAAGGAAGCATCCAAATCTGTTGTCAGATGAAGAGGCCACAAAGATTCACGGATAACAATATAAAAATATAAAAAATAGGGGTTGCAAAATAAACTTATTTGTGTATGAAATGATTAAAAGGCCTGAGGAAAATCAATACGGTCATTGAAAGTATTTTGTCAGAATTATTCTGTTTGATTTTAGATGTAATATTTTAGATGTAGTAAATAGCAGGGCTCTGTTTTATAAGCCAATCTTGCTGGAATAACCTCTGCGTAAAATATGCAATTGTTTTCCATTCTAGTAATTATGCATAATTATAATTTTGCCTAAATTTCATTATATGGAAGAGAAAATTTGCTAGCTTATTTTATGACAACAAATTTTAGCTAATTTAAATTAAAAAGTTGTCTTTAAATTTCTTTATTATTTGTGCTTAGTTGCTACTACTAATTATAAGAATTTTTCTAGAACTGTAAGCTTTTTTTCTGCATTTTAGGGAAGGGTCTACAGGGTGTTCAGTGTCTCACTACTAGATTGGACTTGTAGTGAGTCTCCTGGTTACAGCCTCCCAAGTGCTGGGATTACAGGTGCACATCACCATGCCCAGTCTCAAATGTTGTCTCAGCATGCTCCAGGGGTGGGGCCAGCACAGCAGGCCCAGGGATGGAGACCTGGACCCCTGATTCTGCTTGTAGGAGCTTTAATTGCTGAGCTATTTGGCAGGCCAGTAAATTGTTATTTAATAAAACAAGTTCTTGATATTGTGGTTTAAAGCTATATTGCCCCACAAAAATAGCAGCTATTTATAAGATGACTGGATTGTGTGAATCCTATACTCATTAGCTGATTCATTCACTAAGGAGCTCATGGCTGTCTTGCTGTTATGAGGTAGGGCATGGTTTAAGATGAATAACGGTATGCCTGGAAGAATATATTCTTATGCCTTGAACCGCTATTATCTCTGACTACTTTGTAACCTGCATAATGTGAGCAGCTTTCCTCTACCAGGCCCTTCTACTAACCCATTTCTGCTTTGAGCATCCTCTTGCAGGTATCAAGTATTTTATATCAGGAGAGTAAAGGTGACTAATAGGGAGTTTTGGTGCCAGGAATGGGTCATTGATGTGCTTGTATATGATCATTTTTTTTTTTTTGGAAGAATCAGGGATTGAACTCAGATCCTTGCATTTGTCAGTCAAGCGCTTATCCTACTGAGCCATCTCACTGGCCCCTTTTGACCATATTTTTGAGAGATTAGATTTAGGAACTGGTGTATGAGAAGAATTCGGCAAGTTTTAGAGATAAAGATGAGAGAAGCCCATAGAACAGTGAGCAGTGCTTGACATGTGATGATGATCAGAGCTCAGACCACTGTATGGAAGAGAATATGGACAATAAAGGACAGACTTAGGAGGCTTAAGTTGGAAACAAAGACTCCATTGGAATTGGACTATAGGTCATGTCTATTATGACTTGGAAGAAAAATTCTCAACAATTTTCCAAGGTCCTGAGACATTGTGAGACGAACAATGATGAACTCCTTAGTCTAGTGGAGGAAATCACATACTGTTGCATAGAGGCTGCTGGCTGTTTCAGCCAGGTTTAGTGTAAACATGGAGAAAAAGCAGGCACGAATGATGATAATCTTTGCCAGAAAGGAAGCATAGTGGTACCTTGGTTCACAAACACTTTCATGTACAGACAATTTTGTTTGCAAGCAGAAGACTTTAGAAAAGTTTTTATTTATTTGCTAACTGCGCGTTGGGTGGTGAACATGTCTGTGACTATCTTTCCTGCATGAACATGAATGTGGCCATCTTTTCAGGAACCATACAATGAATTAAATATGGGAACCAAGTCACCACTGTACCTATCAGTTGGGGTTGAAAAGATTAGCATCAAAACAAATCTAGTACTTTCCAGCAGAACAATGGGAAACCTGTCTTGAGTGTAGCAAGACCCCACACGTCACAGGCTGCAAAAGGTCTAAGGTGCAAAAATATGAATATTTCATGTAAAGAGAAAGCATCTGGACCCTGGACCCTGGAAGACCACCAGGGAATTAATTCTCTGTGATTCGTTTTGCAATTTAATTAGCCATCCAGGCACTCAAGGTTAACGCAGCTATAAAGTTCTGATTCCTGCTCACTCAAGTCATAGATCTTGGAATCCTCAACATGGTTCTGATAGGCATGCTGAATGTAACAGTTATGGGGTAATGGGGGTTTCCTCATCAGATTTCAGGGGAAAGCCTGAGTAACAATGCAGTGTGGCTCTGTGAGAGATGGAGATAATGCAACTGAAAGTGCAGAGGAGATATCAGGAATTTGGAGATACTGGGAATGTGAAATATCTGCTGAGGAAAGCAAGACAGTGAGTGGAATCAGCCCAAGAGAGAGGCCATGTAGATTACAACTAAGAAGGTCATAGGGACAGGGACACTCAAGCACTGTGATATTAACATGTAATGACTACCTGGCCTACAAGCTAGATATGGAGCTTACAGGAGTTAATGATTTCTCTGCTGAATTTCAGTCTTGCTTTGCTTCAATTCCTTTCTATATTATTTTATCTTTTTAGAAAGATACAGTATTTAGAAAATACTGTGTCACTGTATAGTGGAATTATTTAGTTTTCTTTTAACTTTTACACAGGTTTACAGTTAAAGGTTTTTCAAAAGTCTTTGAGAGACTTCAAACTTGAACTTTCCAACAGAGCAACACTTACAGTCTGAGTAAATTCATTTTACTTAATAAGATGGACATGAGCCTTTGGAGGAAAAGGGACAGAATGTTATGGTTTAAATATAAAATGTCCTTCAAATGCCTCATGTATTTTAAAGTTAACTGGATCATGCAGTTGATATACTTTTCAGTGGATTTACTGACAAGTTCATAGCTCACTTGCTATCAGGAGATTATGGCTTGTTTCGAGGCAGATCTCTGGGTGTTACTTGGAAGGTCATGTTCTTTCTGGATGCCCTTCTTCCTTCTCTACTTCCTGGTCTAAAGGATGCATGTAGCTTTCTTCCCACTGACCCTCTACTGTGCATTCACACTTAATTCAGCCAGACAAGGATGAAACCCACTGAACCTCAGAGCCAAAATGAACCACTTCTTAAGTTGCAGATGTCAGGTATTTTGTCCCTGTGTTGGGAATATAATTAATCTGCTGACTAGTATTTTCCTTGATCTGAGGAGTATATCTGGGTTCAATAAATAGCCTTTAAAAGTTAAAATTATCTAACTATAAAATGCATTTATGTTAAAACATTATAACAGAACATAATCTGACTATAAAATCAGGTAATCCCCTCCCCCCAGTGGAACCAGGGATTGAACTCAAGCCCTTGCTCTTGCCAGGCAAGCACTTATTCTACTGAGCCATCTCCCTAGCCTCAAATCCAGTAATTTATAAGACATGGAATATTCTGTTATTAAGGTATTATTTCACATTCAAATAAATGCATAGCATGGATATAGTATAGATATCTATATTGAAAATTGGGTGAGCTTGTGTGAGGGCCTCCATCTAATTTCCAGAATTTCACTGGCAGTACTAGGGATGTAACTCAGCAGTGGAACTCCTGTCTAGTACATGTGAGAGCCTTGGAGATTTGATCTCCATTTCTGGGGAATAAATGGGCATAACTGTGACCAGAATAGAATTTTCCAAAATCACTAGAAATAAGAAGCCCTGCAATGTTCCCTTAGTAAAAGACAGTACAGTTAAAAAAAAACTTTTAAACATTGAAATTCAATGGACACATCATAGCTCTGTCTACATTCCAGAAGCCTGCTAAAGTAAAAGAATTTTTGTGTAATCCAGCATTGTTTGAATGTATTTTAATACAAAAATACGTTTTTCAGTTTTTTTCTTTTCAGTTAGCATCAATTAATGTCTGAGAAAAACAAATGATATATTCAAAATATTTAACAAGGTTAAAAAGAAGGAACAGAATAACCAAACCAATATTTAGTTAGAATGACCGTGAAACAGGTAATCTGTAAAACTTGCCTTGGGGAGAAAGATCTGGATTTAAACGGAGATTTTATTTGATAATCTCATTCTGTCAATTTCCAAAACTACTGTAATTCATCAGATTATTATGCTTACCTTTGATAGATTTGAATGATTCTAATATGATATAAAATTTTCAAAATCATTTCATGTATATTTATCACATGCTCCGAGACTCATATCCACATCACTAAGTGTAAAGACAAATTCTTTTTAAGAGTGGCACTTTTTTTAGCATTTGAAAGTTTAGGCCTAAATTAAAAAGTAAAAGATCAATATTGAATCTAAGCAGAAATTTTAAGAAAGAAATTAATGAAAATAAGTAAGAACTAAAGAAACAGAAGTTTTCATTAGCTATTTAAAGATCTATTAAATCTGATTAAAAAATAAATGGAAAACATTTCTTGCTAGATGATTTTTTTTCAGTAATTATCACTTGTTTGGGGAGTACAAACATTTACTTATATGGCTTGTTGGTTTTCTTGCTTCTATAATTTCATGATATAATCTTTGAAATGTAGACATATATGTGCATGTATCTGGGAAGGATAATCTCTGACAGACATGTAAGGAATTAACAATTGTTAAATCAAGGCATAAATGATATGAAAATGAAATGAAGGGATAAAAATGGAAATTAACAAGTGTGTTAACATTTAAGAAACAGGATAACAAAAATGTAAATGTAAACTTTGCACAAAAGAAGACTGAGGAGAATGGGATCATAGTGTTGGGCAAGAAGTGTGAAAATAAAAGAAATTACTCAGTCGTGCAAAGCAAATGTCACACTTTAACAGCTGCTTCCTCATACA
>NDGN011365414.1:0-15948 GCA_002564285.1 Tympanoctomys barrerae | reverse complement strand
TTGAACTCAGGTCCTTATGCTTGCCAGGCAAGCGCTTATTCTATTGAGCCATCTCCCTGGCCCTCATATTATAATCCTTGATGTGTGTTGGAGGTGAGAGTTTCCCAAAACTTTTTCCCCTTCCAAAGATACTGCTAGTCAAATTTACTAAATTGATTTCATGATGATCCAGTTTTGTGGGAGACTTTCTGGGACTCTTGTATTCATCTCTGTGTGTTTCAGTTTCCAGTCATTCATTCACTGATTCCTTCATTCATTTTAGCAAATATTTATCAAGTGCCGTTCTTGGGATTGGGAATACAACATTGAACATGAGCAAAACTCTATGTTGCTGTCATAGAGTTTATATCCCTACTTTGTTCCCCAAGTTTCAATTTCTGTTGGTTCCTTTTATCCCCAGGGTTGAGTAAATTTTTCATAGAACTAAGGGTTGTGAGGCTAGGGGTTACAGTGGGGATCCTACTTCATTTTGCTATGTTTTGTTTTATTCTGTTTGTTTGTTTTGGGGGGGCAGAACCAGGGATTGAACTCAGGCCCTTGCGCTTGCCAGGAAAGTGCTTATTCTACTGAGCCATCTCCCTGGCCCCAATTCTGTTTTGTCTTAGCCTAAATATATTACAAGCTAGCGCCATCTCATGTTTTCTCATTATTTTTCCTGGGAAATGGAAAAACTCACTAGGAAGGCAAAATAGGCAAAATAGTTCCCCAGAAAAGAAGTGTCACTATTTGAAACAAGCCAGGAAAAGCAATTGTGAGGTGAACCCCTAAAGAAGGAAAGAGTGGAACAGCCTCAGTGCCATTATTGGATGGCTGAAAAAGAACAACTTTAAAAGTAAAATTTGGGATACTAGGAATACTCAGATTTTTAATCTGAGTATGAGTTCTGAGAAACAAATAGGTGACATAAGCTGAGTTATCTGTATTACAGTGATCAAGTGCGTAGAAAACTCTCCTATGAACTCTTTCCAGAGGAATTTGCAAGGCACAGGTAGTGATGGGTTACAGCCTTGGAATGTTGGGTTTGCACCTGAAGAGGAATTGGAAGCAGTGGTGGGTGTGGGTTATCACCAGCAAGCAGGTTTTAGCGTTTTCAGGCGCTGAAGCATCCCTTATGACGGTCTGTGTTTTTGAAGACCAAAGGCTTGAAGCTTTATCCTCGTTTGCTTTTGTGCAGGGCTGCTGCACAGCCTTGATGGGTTTAGCAAAAGCAAGCGAAAGCCTCCGGATGTTCCTTTCCTCTCGGCAAGCGGACCAGGCAGCAGTATAGTCAAGAATCCAGGAAGCAGATGGCTGATGTTTTGAGAATTAAATATGGCAAGTAAAATTAGATTAAGCATGTCACAGCCTAGATGCCAGCCACCAGAACAGCTATTAAAGACAAAGTTCTGCCCCATCTGCTGGGAAAGCGGCCAATTCCAGTCTTCTGTACCCCCACCCTAGGCCCCTAGGATGGGGAGTTGTCCTGTGGTCAGCAAGAGTAGAACCCCAGGTACTTGGCTTTTATCTAAGGCTTTTATCCATGTTCCTTCCACTTCATGGTGAACCCATCTGAGCCTCTCGGCATCAATATTTAACACTCTCTTCCTTCTACTACCAATTGGTTACTCTTTTCAAAGCAAGTCTGGTTTAATTCTCGCTTTTTCTAAACTTAGCATAGAATTCCTTAGCATATGATGGAGCAGAGAGCCTGCTTTGAGTTGAGACCTGGGTTTGAGTTCTCACTCTGCCATGTGCCACTCATATGACCTTGTCCCTTTTATCAGTTGCAGGTTCTTTGACCCTCCCACCGTGCACCTGTCACCCCTGCTGGTGTACTAAGAAGGTATCAGCACTGTGCACTGGATCTTTGTCTTCAGGCTTACCTCTCTTACACCGAGGATGCTGTGTCAATCCTTTATAGATACTGCACTCCACCACCAGTGCCCCTGCCCCTGGGCAAGTCATGACACTTCCACTTCTTATGACTCTGCACCTTTGCCTTGCAGCAGGGAAGTTTGGAAACTCAAAGCTGTCTTATGCTAAATTACCTAGTAGTTGATGAAGTTACTTAAGTCCACTAAAATATTTCCTCATCTGTAAAACGGGAATAATAATGCTAGTATACAGGTTGTTGCTAAGATTAGCATCTGAGACTTTTTAGGATTCCTTGTAGTTGCCAGTTTTAATTGGTAGACTATGTATTTATTAGTTCATTTCCCAGTGGGGCCACTGGGCGGGATCTCTGAGTTAATCCAGCTTGCATCGTTAGTGCTTCAGTCAAGCACCCATAAGTGCTCTAGTGGAAAGTGGATTCAGAGGTTAACCTTTTCATCTCACAAATGAGGAAACTGATCCTAGAGGCCAGCCATCCTCCTAATGTATCAAGTAAAGCCCGACGTGCTTCTCCAGGATGTCAGTCATTCCTTTGTAAATAATCACTTGAGTAGTTTCTAGTGTTCAGTGCTGGGCTTTGCCCTAGGCACTCAGCATTATGATTATTGGAGGGTTAGGCTGACACACTAGAAGTACGCATGGCATAAGGTATTTATCATGTTTAGCAAGTGCCAATTATGTGTCAGGTACTGGGTTAGGTGTGCAAGCTTGGACATAGGACTTTGGTGGTAATATCAGGGAGTACTGCTGGGAGAAAGTGACATTTCAGCTGCAATCTGAGGATGACTGGGGTTGGGCAGGTAGAAAGGAAAGTGGCAGCACAGAGCCCACCCGGCCTGGACACTTCTCTTGCACAACTCTTCTGCTAGGTTTGCTGGCCTCCGCATTCATCATTCATCGCTGTCAGACTTTTCTCCTTAACACTGTCTTATTTCCTATTATTCTCCTGTTTTTTCTTGATTCCCTGTATAAAAGAGGAGCTGACCTAATTGTTGGTGTGTTTTGTTGACCTTACTTGCTTTGCATTGCATAGTGAGCTTTCCTAGTTTCTTTTCCCAGCCATCTTTAGTGGGCACTGTGGGTCCCCCATCCAGAGCGCTTGAAGCTCACCATCCCTCGAATGCCAGAGGCTTTCTACACATAGATATGACTCCACGCTCGAGGGTTTTTCTCTGGGCAGGAAATGCTGGGGCGTTAATGTTCTGTACCCAGCCAAGCAGCACCCGTGTCCTTGGGTGGGACAGCTCTGGGGCAGGTTCCAGATGGTTTCCTTGAATCCCTAGAAAATTTGAAGCCACTGACCTTAATGGTAATCTGCTCATTCACATACCTTGAGTCGGCTTCCTTCCCTCCCTTGCCTGTCCTCTCCGCTTCTTCCTGTACTTCCTGGCATTACTTTCAAAAGGAACTTGAATGTCAAACCTTCAGCTTCTGCTTTTGAAGATCTCAAGTTTAGGTAAACTCGAAACCCTGCTTATTCCTTGAATTTTAAAGCTCATTGGAGAAAGATTAAAGCGGCACTGAAATGAAAAGATTTTTATAAAAGGAAAATGTACAGATTTAGTGGGGGAAGGAGAGGAATAGAAATGAGAAAGTGGATGGCCCACTGCTGTGTTAGGTTGTTGCCCTTGTGACGAATGGCCTGAGAAAAACAACTTGGAGGAGAAGAGCTTTGTTTTGACCCCTGGTTGCAGTCTGTGGTTGGTGGCTCCATTGTCTTAGGTCTGTGGCAAGGCCGAACTGTCATGGCAGAGGCAAGCTGCCCACCTCCTGGCAGCCAGGAAGCAGTGACAGAAGGCAAGAATCCAGGAGGGGGAGACCAGAGAAAAGATTTGGTCCCCCGAGGTCCTGCCTCTGGGGCTGCCTTTCTCTGGGCCCCACTCCTAAGAGCCCATTCAGCTATGAGCTCAGTGGATTAATCCATGCATGGCTTTAACACCTTCATGATCCGATCAGTTGTCAAAGCCCAACTGGCCCTCGGGAAGAGTTTAGAGCCAGAGTGTAGTGGCAGCTACTTTACTTGTTACTTAATCCTCCTTCAGACATAGTTTAACAGGCACATCATCCTACAGCTGTGTGAGATAAATCTGTTTATCCTCCCTGCTGCAAAGGAAAACAGGCCCAGAGAGATGGAGTAACTTGCTGAAATTCACACACTTGGGGGCAGCATAGCTGGGATTCCTACCAAAGCTGAGCTTGCTCCACAGTTCAGTAGTTTACAGACTGGCTGAGGGCTCTGCATACCTGCTAGCAGGGTGGCTCTATGGATCATAGTAAATTTTCAACCTATTGGAGTCAAACTATGTAAAGATGTGACTTTTTTTTTTTTCTTTTTTGGCAGATCAACTGCTAGAATCTTGCCTATATATGTAAGAGGCAGGAGAAGTCAGAAAAGGAGACATTTGAGAAAAGCTTTTCTTTTGACTTTTTCTGATTTGGTGAGCAGGCAGGAACTGGTTCAAGCACCTTTGTCCTCCATCCACATTGACAGTGAAAGAACTTGAGCAGCTACAGAAAGGTTATAACCCTGAGAAACCTCACTGCAGCCTCCAGCTATCTTCGCAGTTTGAGGCCCAAGACTGAGTGGATAATCTGCCTTCATTCTTCTACTCATACCTTTCAGGACTTCAGTCATTGCTTTAATTTTGTTCCCTAAAGAAGTGATAGGCAGGCTAGGGAGATAGCTCAGTGGTCTAAAGGTTCTGCCTGGCAAGTGTAAGGACCTGGGTTCAATTCCCAGTGCCGCATCCCATACTAGCCCGGAACCCTGGGTACCTGGTGGCACACACCTGTAACCCCAGCACCACGGAAGCTGAGACAGGAGTTTCACTCTTGAGTCCAAGCTGTGTAGCAAGTTCCTATATCAAATAAATAAATAAATGATTAAAAAGAGAGAGAGACATTGAGCAACTGCTTATCTCCTGCTCATTCTTCAGTAGAGGGTACCACATGTTCAGTAAATACATAAGCAGATGACTGGGTTAGACTTTGTGCTAGCTCCTCGAAGTACGAAGAATGTTAGGAAAAAGAATAGCAGAACTTGTGGGCCAGTGGGAGCTGAGGATCAGGAAATAGTGAGATCATAGCACAAAAGAAGTCCTTGCTGATCCCATGCAGACATTCTTGGAGTTGGGGCTTTACGAGCCATTGGAGTTTAAATAGAGAGTAGCCGTGGGGAGCACGGAGCACAGAGGAGGCACTGAGACAGGAAGCAGATGATTCAGTCGAAGAGCTATGGAATGCCTCAAGTGGCTGGAATACATTTCCAGATAAGGAGCCTAGAAAAAATGCCTTGAGTCCTGGCATGAAGGCTTTGAACTCCGAGCTGGCAGCACAGACTGGAGTATTTTGGAGCTCCTTTGGAAAGTTCTAATGGAGGGAAGGGTGTGATTGTCTTGGGCAACCTGTGGGGGGACACTGCTAGGGGAGCTGCTGTCATGTTTGTCACCATCCTGATGCCGTGCATTATGCCTCCGTCCCTGTGCGGTACACAGTATAATGTAGATGGTCTATAGACGCTGGTGTTTTTAAACTAGGTTTGCGGGAAAAGGTTATCGCTCTAGTTAGACAGTCAGGTGGAGGCAGAGGGACTAGAAAAGCAGGTTGTGCACTCATCAACAGCAGCATTTCTTTGGTGCCTACCTGTTTACTTGGCCGCTTATTGTCCTGATCTTGTGGGCTTTTTTGTGTGTATATTCATAGGCAAGAGATTAGTACTTGTTGAATAGCTACTTAAGACTCGCTATCATAAGACTAGGAAAAGTGGTCTTCCTGCATCCACCTTTCTGCCCCTCCAGTCTGTCCTGAACACAATACCCAGCCAGAGTGATCATTTTAGAACTCTGGTGTAAAATCCTGTCACTTGGCTCAGAATGCTGCAGTTCACGTGAGAGCCCACCAGCGCCCTTATGGCGCACAGAAAGCCTCCATGAGCCTGCTGCTCCTGCCTTCCCGTGCCCCTCAGTGCCGGCCTCCTTGCCATTCCTGCAGGCAGACACGCGTGCCCTGCACCTAGAACACGCTCTCCGTACTCAACTGTTCACTCTCTTAGTGGCTTCAAGCCTCTGCATAGTGACCACTGTCTCCGAAGGCCTCCCTGACCACCGTTCAGACGTGGTTACCAGTCCCCAAATGCTCCACTCCCTCCCTTGCCTTGCTGAATTGACCGTGTCCCATCGTGTACTGTTTCTCGAATGTGAATGTCTGTCCTCCCTCCCTGGCACGTTTGCCTCATGAAGGTGAAATACTTGCCTGTTATAATCTTGTTTGCTGCTCTTCCCTGTGTACGTGAAATAGTACTGCTGGTCACTGTAGTAGGGTCCCAGTTCATATTTAGGGAATTAACGGACTGCACCCTTGTGCTGCTGCTCCGTGAGGTGCGTGGACTTCGGTGTGCTTCCTGTACCCCTGAAAGGAGAGGGAGGAAGGCTTTGAGTCCACCCCAGTCAGGAACAAGGCCTTTCTTGTGACCCAAAGTATCACAGTACTCTGATGGGCTGGAAGCTTGCTCTCTGGCCCCATTAATGTCCCCTTGGCTGGCTGGTTTTGAAGGGAAGAGTGATAAGAAAAGTACTCTTGGTTTTCTCTCTTCTTGTTGTTAAGAAAATGAGGGAGTCGTTTCAGGGTATGTAAACAGCGGTTTGGACAGCAAAGGAAATGTGACGATGAGACGTTCAGTTGGTGTCAANAATGTTATGTACCCTTTACATGCTAGCAAAGACGCATAGGCCTGACAGAGGAGATCAGTGACGGGAAATTTTGTCTCTACCTAGGTGTTTCATGGGACTCCCTCCCAGATGAGCTTCTCTTGGGGATTTTTTCCTGTCTGTGTCTCCCCGAGTTGCTGAGAGTCTCCAGTGTCTGTAGGAGGTGGTACCGCCTTGCGTAAGTACTGTTCACCCCTTTTTGTGGAGGGGGGGAAGCTTGTGTATCCATTGCAGTATGGTAAAGCTTAAACACACACACACACACAGAGGCATGTATGTATGTGTGGATATATTAGCCCTAAGCAGACTGGCTATCTTCCTTAATTAGGATCCTCACCTCACAGCAGAAGAGAGGTGTTCGCTGAGGTATGAACACCCCCCATTCCTGACAGCCTCGTTGTCCCACATCCATTTCAGCACCTGCGTCAGCCAGGCACTGTGCTCAGAGCGAAGGGAGTTCTGGGTGGCTGTGAAGACAGCTGTGTCCCCCTGGGGTCCAGTGGGCGAGAAGCCAGGGTTCTGGTCTCAGACCCCTATGTGAGCTCAGCCCCTCCCACATAGGCCCTGCATGACCTGAGCAAATTTCGTGACACTTCTGACCTCAGTCCTCTTGAAATGTAGACAACACCCTTCCATGCAGGGAGGTTACAGGATGCAGTATAAAGATACTGGAGTAAGGTACCTGGCTCAGAGGTGTGGTGAGCACCAGGAAAAGGCGGAAGTGTTCTTTGCTCGTATTTTGGATTGCTTTTTTTAAATATGGATGGTGAGCTGGGACAGTAATAAGCCTGATGCAAGGAAAACAAATCTTTTTTTTCCTTTTTATATGGTACTTAGGATGGAGCACAGGGCCTGATGTATGCCAGGTGTACTGTGAGCCACACCTATGGCCCAAAAACTGTTTTTAATTGGAATTCTTTTGCCAGCTCCACCTCCTCTCAGCTCTACCTTATACCCTGGTCATTTTTGCTTCCTTTGGAGACCTTCCTTCTGATGTCTTGCTCCACAGATCTAGATGTCCCTCAGGCCAAAGGAGCTCCTTGCCATGGCTGTGCTGGAAATAAGGTGGTATAGGGATCTGCTGGAGCGGGCTGTTTGTTTGCTTAGAAGACAGATTTGCACACCTAGAATGCAAGTGTCAGCTGAGTTGTCCTTATTGCCACCAAAGAATCCCCAGTTTATTTCCTTTATCCACCAGCTGTGTATCTGTCCCCTCATGAAGAGTCTGTTTACTTTTTTAAAATGTTATTTATATTTAAGGAATGCATGATGTTTTGATATACATTCAGTAAAATATTTACCAAAACATAGTAACATACCCCCTATTTCACATAGCTGCCCTTTTGGTTAGAAAAACATCTACAATGTATTCTTTTAGCAAAAAATCCCTAATATAGTGCAATACTATTAATTAACAGTGCTCACATAATGCAATAGGTCAGAAGACTGGGCGGTGCTGTATGTCTGCTCTTTTGCACGCTGTGCTCACCTCTCCCTCAGCGAGTCCATTACTGTTCATTTTAGTGCTGTAAATGTCAGTTATAACTACGTGCCAGGGTCTGTTAGCAGTTCAGCGTTCCACCCAGTGGGAAGTGATAGCATTTCTCTTATCTCATTTTTATGGATGAAGATATTGCAGAGGCAAGCAGTAAAGCAGGAACCTAAGGTCTGGCCAGCTCCGCAGCTTAACCATAACTGATGATGTGCGGCTGAGGACTCAGATAACTCCTAAATACATTTTACTGTGTATGGCAAAGATATATATATATATATATTTCATAACTTTCCCAGATTGTCCTGGAATGCTGGGTAAGCTGCTGTTTGCCTTCTAAAAGGCTTAAAGTAAGGCATGAGATTTGAGATAGCCGGGGTATCTGAGATAACCTGGTATGATTTTCTCACAAGTTGATCTTGGTCTGGGCAAGAAACTACAAGAGTGCCGACTGTTGAGGATGTCATATGTACAGTCCAATCTTTTCAATAATAGGGGTCAAATCACATCCTGATACTTTTTAACAAAATTATTTTAAAACACTGGTCACTGACTTTAAACATTGTAAAAAAGGAAATTCTAGTACGTCTGAACATTTAGACTTTCCCTCGTGTGCTTGTACTGCTTTTATTCAGCTGCATTCAACTGTAGATAGTAGAAGACCCTGCTGCTCACTTTTTTAGAACTTCTTTCTACTTTAGCAACACTGTCCATAATCTGATTACTTATCCTGGTTCCTTTCACATTAATTCACACACACACATACAGATACACACATACATGAATACATGTATAAGGATGTGATATAAGGTACTACGAAGCAGAGTCGCACCATGACTCAGTTTTCGTAGGACATGTCTCTAACGGGTATATCCTATAATAGTACTAGATTTTCTTCCCTCGGTTATATTGGCATGATATTTTTGATAATTGAGATCTAGCCATGCTTAACAAGAATGGCAAGTAGGATTGCTTAAGGAAGTTTTGAACCCACTCACCTAGTACTAATTAATGAAGCAATTTGAATAATCAATTTTAAGTTTGTTGTGTTGAATCAGATTCTAGAATTTTGTTCTCCAATTCTGGAACATCAGCGGTCCTAATTTTAGTACTGAACCAGCTAAATTGGAAACAGGTAAAAAGAAGGATATTTGTGCATGTTATGATCCCACATGAGAAGGAGCATAGTTGATTACGTAGGCTACCTGAAAACCAAAGTTTCCTTCAAGGAGATTAAGCAGCTGTGTCCGCCTTCGCAGTAATGAGCTCGAAGGCCTCCAGGATTCACTGTAACTGACTTACCAGGTCCAGCCCCTCTTCTCTTCTAGGTTTGATGAGTCTCTTTGGCAGACTCTAGACCTCTCAGGTAGAAATCTGCACCCAGATGGGACTGGTCGGCTGCTGTCTCGAGGAGTGGTTGCCTTCCGCTGCTCACGATCCTTTATGGACCAACCTTTGGTTGAAACGTTCAGGTACAAAAGAAAAATCCTTGGAAAAGACTTTTTGAGACAGAAACAGATCAAAATTTCTTTTATTCATGGTCTAAGTCAGGTCATCTGTACAGTGTGGGGTGTTAATTCTGTGTCGCACCGTGTGGCCCACAGGTTGAACATGGCACAATTTCTTTTAATATTTTTTATTTATTTATTTGGTACAGGGTGTTGCTACCCAGCTCAGACTCATAGTGATCCTCCTGTCTCAGCATCTCCAGCACTGGGATTACAGGTGTGCATCACCACACCTGGTTTCAGGGCCTGCACAGCATGCGATACTGGGGATCGAACCCAGGTCCTTGCACTTGCCAGGCAGGCGTTTAGAATGCTGGGCTATCTCCCCAGCTCCATGGTACAATTTTTAATGCCACTGTTCTCATTGTATTTCAGGATTACTTTTGGGCTCTTCTCCAGATCAAAGATGTTCACTGAAGGACGCTAGAGGCGTGGCTCAGTGTTAGAGCACTGCCCTGGCATGCACGAGACCCTTAGCTCAAGCCCTAGCACTGTCCCCTTCCCCACAGTTCATGTAGCCCCTTGGGTTGGGTCCTCAGCAATGGGAAGTATGAATCTTACAAAGCAAAAAAGGGCAGAACACTCATACACTCATTGGCAGGTGAGGGCTGCCCACTCCTTTCCTTATAATTTAGAAAGTGGGAGGTATCTAGCTCGGGCTTTCTGCCCTGTCGTGGACAGAACTGCAACCTGAAAAAAGCTCTCTTTGTCTTTGTTTGATAGACTTTTGAGAAACTATTTCTCTGATGCTGATAATTACACACGCTTAAGGTTTACTGCTAAATCATGTTTGAGTGGACTAACTACTGAAAAGAAAAACAAGCTGAAGACAGCACAGCTAAGGGCAAAACAAAACATCTCTCTCTGCTATAGGACTTTTTCCCTTCTTTCCATTATCAAAACCTCCTCTTCCTGTTTTGTCTACTGCCAAGGCTGGTCCCTCTTCGTCTCCTTTACACATGTTATTTCTTTAATCGTATCACTGTTTATTACTTCTGCTTTTCTTTTAATGTCCACACTGTTGGTGGACAGGCTGTGTCCTGTACACCTACCATTTTACTTAGGACTCTCCTGCCTTTAGTTGTAGCTTAGCCTTCTCTTCCAAACTCATGTTTCTAATTACCTAAAAACTTATACCTGGGTTTTATCCAAATCAGTGTTACCATATCTAAAATTAAGCTTGATTTCCCCTTAAAACTTGGGGCTGGGGAGATAGCCCAGTAGTCTAAGCACCTGCCTGGCAAACACAAGGTCCCGAGTTTGATCCTCAGTACTGCATGCTGTGCCAGCCTCAGAACCAGGTGTAGTGGTACATGCTTGTAATCCCAGCGTTGGTAAGGCTGAGACAGGAATATTACTATGAGTCCAAACTACATAGTAAGATGAGTCCAAACTGCATAGCAAGACCCTATATCAAAAAAAAAAAAAAAAAAAAAAAAAAAATTGTTCCTCCACTGTCTCTTATTTTAGTAAGTAGCACCACTGCCTACTCACTCACCCCCACCAGAAATATGGAGTCGTTTTAGGCTCTATATCCTTGCATGTACTGTACCTAGAACTGTATTGATGGCAACATATGTATGTGGCCAAAATCCTCTCAAATTGTAAAAAACACAGCATGGGAATGGAAATCAGCTGGTAGCAATTTGTTATGTTTTATGACCAGAACTATGTTCAGTACTCAGAATGTGTATTAGTGGTCTTATTTATGACTCGCCACTCATTTGAAAAGACGTAGTAGTCAGATTTGCCTTGGACAGCTGAGGCACCTCATAGAGCCTCTTTCTTTTCTTCTGTGTGCAGCCCTTTCCGAGTACAGCACATGGACCTGTCAAACTCTGTTATAAATGTGAATACCCTCCATGGCCTTCTGTCTCACTGCACCAAGCTGCAGAACCTAAGCCTGGAAGGCCTACAGCTTTCAGATCCCATTGTCAAGTGAGTACCAACCAGAGGGTGTTACAGAGGCGGCTGTTAATGCGTGTTAACTTTGTCTGTGCGACTGGGGTACCATTCTATCCACTTCCAGATAAACAAAGAAAATATCCCATTTCCAGCTCCTGCAAAACCCTCCAGGATTCATTGGGAGACACCAAAAGTTTGGGCGCTAGCTATGTCCCAGGCGCTGTGCTAGGTACTAGAAATAAAAAGATGATCCGCGCACTGTGCGTGCCTTCCTCATGCGTGAGGCAGATAATTATAGTGCCCTGTGTTTGTCAAACGCACTGGTGGTTATGTGGCAGCACGCGGGAAGGGCTAATTAAATTACAGAGGGCAGCCTTAGAGGCAGTGACTCAGGAGTTGGGTATTTAAAAACAGTCAGATAGGAGATCTGTGAGTGACAGGTCAGAGGAAGCAGCTTAAGTAAAGCTGTTTGGTTCCAGACTCTTTAAGTAGTTAAAGTTGCTGATGCATCAAACTCAGGAAAGAGAGTGACAAGAAGAAAAGCAGATGGGCTACTGTGCTGTAAGAAGCACAGCTTTGGTAACTGTGACGCCAGCTGAGGAGAGGGGCTCTAAAGTTAGGACGCTAACGTGTCCACTCAGGTAAAGAAAGATGAAACCTGCTGTAAGACTAGCTAGTGCCTTCTGTCCAGCACTTACTGTGTGCGTTACATTAAGTTCTTTCGGTGTATTCCCGTTTAATTCTGACAGCAGCCCCTTTTTACAGAAGTGAAAAGTGGTACACAGGGTGGCTGGATCACTTGTCCAGAGTCACACAGGTGGTCACCTCAAGATTTGCATGGCATTACAATGTGTTTCCAGAACTCCAGAATAATGGCTCTTAATCACTAAGTTTCCCTACATAGGCTATTTAGGAGGATAGCAGAGGAGATAGCAAATTTAAGAAATGTGTAAAGGAATGAGCCTCCTAACTTCACAAACACGTTTATAAGCTGATTCTAGTAGTGGATGAAAGAGATACATATTTATTGCACTGATTTGCTTTTAATTTAAAAAATGCATTGATGAGTGTTCCTTGTGCTGGGTTGTGCTAAGTTCTTTATCACATTATATGCTTACTGTCCGTGTCCCTACCAAGAAGATACTCCTGTTGCCATTTTACAGATGAGTCAACTGAAACACCCTGCTTGGTGTCACAGAAATGGCGTAATGTGAATTTTAAACTTGCATCTAACTCAGAAGGCCTCTTAATTACAGTGACAGCCTGCTTTCCTCCAAATGCTATTGGTTGAATAAGAGTGCTTATCTGTATTCCTGTGCCTTTTTTTTTTTTTTTTTCTAGTAATCTTGCACAAAACTCAAATTTAGTGCGACTAAACCTTTGTGGGTGTTCTGGGTTTTCGGAATCTGCGCTGAAGACTTTGCTGAGCAGCTGTTGCAGGTAGGAGGATTCAAGATTTGATCAGCAGTGACCCCTCCCATCCGAACAGAAGTGGACCAACTATTAAGATGTGTTGCTCTTGTTTCTAAACTTATATAATGCAGTATTCTTTGCCCTAGAAACTTTGGTTTGAAGGCAGATAAATTTCATTTGTAATGAAGGGGTATCTGAGTCATAATCCCTTCTTTTATTACTATTAAGGTAAGAAAAACATAGTAATGTGTTTATTACAGTGTGATTGAAAGATGTCTGACTCTAAAAGAAGGATTTTCCCCCTACTGTTCCCTGTAGACCTAACCTGTAGTTTTTGATTACATATGGTACACTATAAGCATAAATCATACTAAATGTAGGTGATTGCATTAACATCTTTATACTACGAAATGTCATTACATAAAAGGCACAAAGCCACAGAGTAGCAACCTTCTGTTCATAGTAAGGAGTTTCTAGTTTTGTGTTTTGCTTGCGACTCAAGGCACATGCATTCGGGGTTGCCGGGTTCATGTGTCCCTGTTACTTCTCTATCTTGCAGACTGGATGAGCTGAACCTGTCCTGGTGCTTTGACTTCACCGAGCAGCATGTGCAAGTGGCTGTCGCACATGTGTCAGAAACGATCACCGAGCTGAATCTCAGTGGTTACAGAAAGAATCTTCAGAAGTCAGGTGAGAGTTTCAAGGCCACAGCTGGAGGGGCCTTAGCAGTAACAACAAACTTCATTAGTTGAGCTTTTTTTAAGTTCTCATCCGTGCTGATTATATCTGTTAGTCTGGTGCATGTGTAATCCCAAACTCAGGGACCGGGGAGATGGCTCAGTAGAATAAGCGCTTCCCTGGCAAGTGNAAAAAAAAAAAAAAGAAAGAAAGAAAAAAGAAACCCATACTCAGAAATGGTGATCAGAAAAGTTAAGTAAAAGTGGACAGTTAGTGACCTAGAGTCAAGGCTTCAGTCTAGACTGGACCAGACAGTGAAAATTTTATAAACTATTTGTAGATAGAGCTTTTAATCAACTAAATTGTTAGTCAGAACTCATACAAAAAAGAAAAACAGCTGGCCTTCTGAGACCCTGGATTCTACATGTACGCATTCAGCCAACAATGGAGCAAAGGTATTCTGGAAGAAAAAACTGAATATGTGTGGACTTTCGTTCTTGTCATTATTCCCCAAACGATACCTTGTAGTGAGTATTTACGTAGCATTTACGTTGTATTCATTGTTATAAGTAATCTAGAGGTGATTTGAAGTACACAGGAGGGTGTACTAGATAGATGATGTGCCAGCTCTACGCAGTGCTGCATTAGGTGTTGAGCACCTTTGGGTTTGGGTACCAAGGGGTGTTGTGCAACTGGCTCCTCTTGATACAGAAGGATGATTTTGAGTTTTGGGGGGTTTTTGTACTTAGGACAAGGTCTACAGGGCCTCACTATGTAGGTGCAACTCATAGTGATTCTCCTATTTTCAGCCTCCCAAGTGCTGAGATTATAGGCACGTGCTACCACCGCTGGTCTCAGTTGCCTCCATTGTCATCTCAGCGTGCCCCTTGTGAGAAAACTACCTCCATTTGGCAACTACTGCTTAATATTAATCAAACACCCGGCACCAGGGTGTTTGATTAATATTAAGCAGTAGTTGCCAAATGGAAGTAGTTTTCTCACAAGGTGACATTTGACAGTGTTGGGAGACATTTTTGATTGTTGCAATTAGAGGGGTGGTGCTGAGACGTAATGGGTAGAAACCAGGAATGTGGCTGAGCAAGTCATACAGCAGCAGAATCTCTCTCTCTTTCTCTCTCTCTCTCTCTATCTATCTATCTATCTATCTCTCTTTCTCACACACACACACACACACACTCCAAAGTGTTAACAGTAAAAAATCGTGCTATAAACCCTATGTATAGAACTTTTGATTCCTCTAAAAGAGCGACAGTTATTCCAGGCATCTGAAGTAGGAATGTTGGTAGTTATAAGGACACAGCCCTTATAAGTCTCAGCATTTGGCTCTGCTCTGGTCTGTGTGTATAATGTTAAGAGAATCTTGATGTGCAGACATTCATGTTGCAAATGGAAAGACTTGTTTTGTTTAACAGTGTCATATTGCAGTGTCGAGCTAATATTGAGTCTGGGATGCACAAAACCTAACCTGGTGTTGCGTACCACACGCATCTCCATGTCTTTTTTTTTTTTTTTTTTTTTTTTTCGGAACCGGGGATTGAACTCAGGCCCTTGCACTTGGCAGGGAAGCACTTATTCCACTGAGCCATCTCCCTGGCCCCAAAAGAGTCGGAACGGGGGCGCGAACCAGTGACCTCACGCTATAAAGCCCGGCACGAAAACCGCTGCGCTAGGTCACCACCTTCCATGTCTTGATGTTGGTACGAGCTCATTTGTGGGTATTTACAGATAAAGTTTTTATTATGCTTTGAAAGATATGACACAGACCTTTGCAAATACTTCTCAAAATTTATTTAGTATTTGGAAAACTACATCTCCTGGGCATGATGTGTTCTCTAATAAATAAGAAATACCAAGCTAGAGAAAATAGTAAGTACAATTTCATGAGTGGCCAGAGATTAAAGTCTGTTGTCTTTGGGGCCAGCCACATAGCTCAGCATACCAAAGTGCCTGCTTAGGCAGAGCACAGGGGCCGGGGCTCGATGGGCCGGCCCCATCCACGGGCCCCCCTGAGACAGCAGTGGAGACTGGATGTTGGGGCATGTGCCTGTAATCCCAGCACTTGGGAGGCTGAAAAGAGCATCGCTAGGAGTCCAATCTATTTAGTGAGACCCTGTAGACGCTGCCCTAAATACATAAAAAGAAAGTCTGTTGTCTTTGCAGGGACTCAAGTGTGACGGCTACCATTCGCAATACCTGTTTTTATCGAAGGAAGTACTTTCTTTAAAAGCCTGTAAAAGCTGCAGCCTTGTCTTGATTCCTTTCCCTCCCTCTCTCCAGTGTTTCGTTTCTTTTCTCTTCTCTTCTCTTCTCTTTTCTTCTCTTCTCTTCTCTTCTCTTCTCTTCTCTTCTCTTC